>WTSP01005785.1:0-15168 GCA_025331215.1 Actenoides lindsayi | reverse complement strand
TACATCAGGTCGAACTTGTGGTCCAGGCGGGCCCAGGCCTCGGCGATGGCCGTGGTGTTGCTCAGCATGCAGACGGCGCGCTGCACCTTGGCCAGGTCTCCCCCCGGCACCACCGTGGGCGGCTGGTAGTTGATGCCCACCTTGAAGCCTGTGGGGCACCAGTCCACAAACTGGATGCTGCGCTTGGTCTTGATGGTGGCGATGGCGGCGTTGACGTCCTTGGGCACCACATCCCCTCGGTACAGCAGGCAGCAGGCCATGTACTTGCCGTGGCGAGGGTCGCACTTCACCATCTGGTTGGCCGGCTCAAAGCAGGAGTTGGTGATCTCAGCCACTGACAGCTGCTCATGATAAGCTCTCTCAGCTGAAACCACAGGAGCATAGGTGGCCAGGGGGAAGTGGATGCGAGGATAGGGCACCAGGTTGGTTTGGAACTCGGTCAGGTCCACATTCAGGGCCCCATCAAAACGCAGCGATGCTGTGATTGATGAGACGATCTGGCTGATGAGTCTGTTCAGGTTGGTGTACGTTGGACGCTCAATGTCCAGGTTCCTGCGGCAGATGTCGTAGATGGCTTCATTGTCTACCATGAAAGCACAGTCTGAATGCTCCAGGGTGGTGTGGGTGGTAAGAATGGAGTTGTAGGGCTCCACCACGGCAGTGGAGACCTGTGGTGCAGGGTAGATGGAGAACTCCAGCTTGGACTTCTTGCCGTAGTCAACGGAGAGTCTCTCCATCAACAGGGAAGTGAATCCAGAGCCTGTTCCTCCACCAAAACTTCGAAACACAAGGAATCCCTGGAGGCCTGTGCACTGGTCAGCCTGCAGAGAGAGTCATGTAAGATTCCTCCAAGCACTGACTTTGCTGGAGGGAAGTATCAAACTTTTGCTTGGTCAGCCATGGATCCCTCCCACCCCCAGCAGGATGCTTGTAGCTCAGCCCATGGGGATACATCCCCCCTCTGCTATTACCTACCAGCTTCCGAATCCTGTCCAGCACTTGGTCAATGATCTCTTTGCCAATGGTATAGTGCCCACGGGCGTAGTTGTTGGCAGCATCCTCCTTGCCAGTGATCAGCTGCTCGGGGTGGAAGAGCTGGCGGTAGACTCCCCCCCGAACCTCATCTAGGAGAGAGTATGGGAGAATTGAGGCTGGTGTAAACTGTTGGTCTGAGCTGATCGACAAACAGCTCAGGAGTGGGGTTTGAACACTCATCCCTCACTCCAGCTCCGCCTGCCAGGGGCCCACCCAAGGACCCACATGTCAGCAGGGCCACATCGAGCGTCAGGTTTCTCTGGGAGAGGGAGGGGGCTGCCACCTCCCTGCACAGGAGCTCAGCTTCTCCCACAGCCTGTGTTGGCACAGCAGGAGCTGCTGTGCCGGTTGGGCCGGTTTCTGTCTCTGCACATAGGGTAGTAGAGACTACTTGCACTGCTGCCTCTAGGACACTTCAGAAGCAAAAGCTGCTGCTCAGATTTGTGACTTTTCTTGGAGAAAAGAAGGGCCCTCAGGTTGAATCTGGTGCAGGATACTGCCACCAGTCCACAAGCACCAGCTGCTTGCTACCCAAACAGGGGTGCTCCTTAGGCCATGTAAACTCAAGCACTCACCAATCACAGTGGGCTCCAGGTCCACAAAGATTGCCCGCGGGACATGCTTCCCAGCACCGGTCTCGCAGAAGAAGGTGGTGAAGGAGTCATCCCCTCCACCGATGGTTTTGTCACTGGGCATCTGCCCATCGGGCTGGATGCCGTGCTCCAGGCAGTACAGCTCCCAGCAGGTGTTGCCCATCTGGACACCGGCCTGGCCGACGTGTACGGAGATGCACTCGCGCTGAGGAGGGAGAGGCAGGGTCATATCCCAGCTGGGACCACAAATGAAATCGCTGCAGGTGGTGCACAACCCAGGGAGGGCAGCTCAGGCCCTTGGCAGTTTGTGCAAGACACACTGCCCTGCAGCCTGTCTGCCTTGTCTGCCGTCACAGTCTGCTGCCCTCTCCCAAACCTGGTGCTCTGCCTCCTATCACTGCACTGCCCACCTTAGGGCCCAAGGGAGATGGAAGCCCATCTGCTGGAGCCCATGACACCAGGCCAGTATGTTCCATGGACTGCCCCCACCTACAGCCCTGGGAAGCACCCAGTGAACTCTCCTTTGCCCAAACACCCACATGGCTTAATGGCCAGGGCTCCGAAGCAGCTGGAACAGCCCCCTTTGCTACTCCAACAACAAGGCAAAGATGACAGAGCATCACACATGTCCTGGGAGCTGGGAAGGTGAGAGCACTGAGGATGGGTGCCCGGTAAGTGGGGCAATTTGCAGCAGTGAATGGTTGCCATGCTCTGAGGCTCAGCTTTCCTAAATTAGCTCTGGAGGAGGAGGAGCGTTAGCTGCACTTCTTAACTGAACTGAAGGGCTGAAGTTGGAGGGTCCCCTAGCTCAGGGCTTCAAGGGCAGCCTCAGGTCCCTCAGGGGAAGCTAGGCTGAGGTGGGTTTGCACCCTTGCTCCCTCCAGGTGAGGCATCCCAGAGCCTGCAGCCCTTTCAACAAGAACCAAAATATTCAGTGCCTCAGCCCTGCTGCTGCCAAGGTCTTGGATGTGTCACCAGGCACAACTGAGGCAGAGGAGCATCCAAACCAAACCAAACCAAACCGGATTTCCAGAGCCATGGGTGCCCCGCAGTGAGTCAGCTGGCAGGAAGCCTGTGGCGCCAGCCATTTTGCTCTCAGGAGCACGGCAGTGACTACTGTCTGGGGAAGTTACACAGTTTGCAGCAAGTCACGTCCCTCTGCATCTGGAGTGCTGTCAGTACTGCCTTTCAGAGGCAGCAATGACAGTGAGTGAGGGATGACAGAAAAATAAAGCCTTGATACCCATGGTGGGAGGCAGAAGACCATTTCTTCACCTTTCCCAAAGCTGAGGTGCAAGGAGGAGTAAAGTGACACCCCACTTATTCCTCCCAGCAGGTCCATAAATATTTTGTACACAAGAAGCCAACTTTAAGTCCTGAGGAGGCTCCAGGATCCTCAGCAGAAGTGCTCAGCAAACACCTGACACAGCTGCAAGCACCTCTGGATAACCACAAGAAAGAATAGATGAGAAAAGACTCCTGCCTGGCTAAGAACCTTGCAAATTAGAGCTGGAGGGCAGGGGCTTATGCTGGTCACTGCGCTTCATCCCACCGACATGCAGTAGCCAGGACTGGCTTTCTGTGACCCAGCGCTGACAGTAGGCTGGGCAGAGCCCAGCAGTGCCAGGGACACAGCAGTGCTGGTCACCAGCCAGCAGACTCTGCCTTCTTCATGGCAAAGTCTGGCCCAGGGAGGGCAGCGAGCACGGCCCCATGGGGCAGCAGGCAGGGTGCCTGGGCACCCCGGGGCTGGGATTCTCTCCAGAGCAGTCGGAGAGCTCAGGAGCCAGAGCTCAGCCAGAGCAGGACCACAGGGGTAGGGCAGCCCGGAGGCTCACCCACAGCAGTGCCCACTCGTGGGTTGGCCCCTGGCACCTGAGGTGCAGGGCAGTGGGTGAGCCACAGCTTGCTCCTGGGACTCAGCTGTGAGTCTGCAGCGTGGGGGGCTGGCAGACTGGGCACACTCAGAGATAGCAGCAGGGGACTTGGGCAGGGGGTTATTGAAAGGGAGGAGAGATGGCAGGCTCAGCCCAAACGCCGATCTCATTTGGCTGGTGGCCTCGGCTATGTCAGACGGGTGCAAGTGGATGCTCAAAAGAGAGAAGCTGCCGAGTGCCGGGGAGGGAGCAGCTCCGAAAAGGCTGAAGCCAGGGAGAGGCAGGGCAAGCACCGCGGTACTCCCGCCAGCAGCTGCCCGCACCCCTGTGCTCCCAGCCCCGGGAAGCTATGGGGGTCGCAGCCTGCCCCGCCGTGGGCCCTGCCGGCATTCCCACAACTCCTGGCAGCACCCGCGGGACCGGAGGGAGGGGGGCAGCCCGGGGCCGGCACTCACCATGATGCCGGTGCCGCACGACCTGCCTCTCCCCGGGCTGACGCAGCTCCGCACGACAGGAACGGCCGAGCCGCTGCCGCCTTATAGCGGGGGCGGCACTGGCGGGGCGGGGCGGGCCGCCCCGCCCGAGACGGGCCCGGCACTTTGCATAAATTTCTGTGCATTGCGCAGAGTTGCACACATGTGCACGGGCGAGTCCCCGCTGCCCGGCAGCCAGCTGGGTGCATCGGCGGGACCACTGAGTAGCAGCACCCCCTGGGGGTCCCCCACTCCTTGCCTTGCAGGGGCTGCGGGAGAGCCGGGGGTCCCCTCGAGGGGCGGACAGAGGGGCAGAGGGGTTGGCCTTGCTCCACTTGCCAGTCTTGGCAGAGGGACTTCTGCCCAAGGGGCAGAGATGGCACCTTCCTGCTGCGTGTCCTGCTGGTGCGAGGCACCATCCAGGCATTAACTGGAACAGACTTCGGGACCCGAGGAAGGCAAGACAGAAAAGAACTTGGTTCAGGTTTTCCCTCGTGGTGGGCGGAGGTGCTGATGTGATCCTCGGATGAGCGTGGAGCTGGGTCTTTGTGAGACACCCAAGGTCCCCAAGGAATACTCTGGGAGAATTTCTGGAGAAAAGAAAGGCAGAGGAAACACTTCAGAGGCAAGCACAAGCTTTCCAGCCTCTTTGGAGATCAATGAGAAAAAGCAGAAAAACTCTCTCCTGTCCTTTGCTGCAAGCACCTCAAGGACCGTTGTGCTTCAGGGCTGTGTCTGAAAGCCATGCCTGCTGATAAGCTCCTCCTTCTCCAACCTCACTCGACTTTACCTCTGTGGTTTTGATGTGATTTCACAAAGCTTTATGAAATGACCAGTGGGGGGGTGGATGGGAAGAGCTTGGAGCACCTCAAAGGGGGTCCCTTTGCAATGACTTCACTGATGTCTAGCTTTGCTACAGTGAATAATGTGTCCATCCTTTCCTACCTCCTCCAAAATGCTCACAGTATCATGTGTGGTGGAGAACCAGCTCTGCCTCTGCCTGAGCCTTCCAACTTAATGAGTTTTCACTGAAAAGTGCTGTCATCTCTCATCTCACTGTGAAAGTTGAAAGCCGGACCTAAATTATTCACCCACAATGGCCTTTCTTTGTGCCTGAGTCACCTGGAAAGTGTCACCTTCGCTGATGAACACGTGTAAAGTGACTGAAAGCAGCAGTACTGCTGTGAAGCCTGTGCTGGTGTCTAAGCAACACATTTCTGAGACCTGCAGAAACGGCTGAGCCAAATGATCAGAGTGGGTTTAGTTGAGCTCGTAGGAAAAGGTTTTTCTACACAGAGGTGCCCCAGATTTTGAGTGCTGTTGAACCTGGACAGGATGCTATGGTGACTAGATAACTCTGAAAATGTCTAAACTCCTCATGGTATAAATGTCCTTTGAGTGACCTCAGAGATCACTAGATAGCACAGACCATGCTGATGCAGACAGTCCGTGAAAGTGAGAGAGTAATTGGTAGCACTGAGGCATCAAAATCTGAGCCCCAGAAGTTAACTGGTGTGAAAAAGAGTGATGGGATCATCTTTCCCTGTGAAAATCTTTGCCAAGGTGGTCACTAAAATGTGTGCTGGATGCCAAGATGTCACTTTTGGCTGGGTGTCTCCTAGCACCCTCCTTACTTCCATGGTGCCAATTAATTCTGGAGCATTTATAGCATGAATGCTTTGCAGCAGTGGTTGGAAGCACGAGTGTCAGAGCTAGGCAGCAAGGAGCACTGGTTTGCACAGTTCGCCCAGCTTCAGAAGATTTGTATAACAATCTGGTGGCACCTCAGGGTGTAAAATGATGTGGTATTTCTCCAAGAGATGCCTGGATCTGTTTATATACCATTCTGGCAGAGAGCTGAGGGTGAAATGTCCCTGGATTCATCATTGCTGCAAATGCATGCTCACAGTGAAAATAACCACTCAGATGCTGTTATGTTGAACAAGCAGGGCAGCAAAGCCTGACAAGAGAGCCGTGAGTCATTTGGAGCTACGTGTCTTCACGCACCTCGGATCTGAAAAGCCCAAACAGATGCCTAAGCTTTTCTGAAATGCTTAAGAGCAGCTGGCTAAATCCTGGGAGCACCAATCGGCTGTGTCTTGTCAGTGCCTAACTGCTCAGCAGCCTGCCAGATGCTGGTAGCAGCAGCCTGCAAGCACACGGCAGGGGCTGTGCTCACCCTGCCTGGAAGAAGATTTGTCCTGAGACGAACCTTTGCTCTCAGAGATGTTACTCACATGTCTAAAAAGACCCTGCATATGTTTTCAGAGCACATCAGAAATCACAAAGTTGCAAGAATTGATCAGTAAACGTTTTCATCTTTGCTCAGAACAAAGTGGGACATTGCACCAGCACCCCGAGAGGTACCAAAACAAGCAGGGCAAATTTTAGGCTAGTGAGTCAGAATTCAACCTTGATAGAAAAATGGGGGAAAAAAGGGAAACCCCTGCTTGCTGCTGTCCATGGGGTCCAGGAGATCAGCCAGCTCTCAGACAGGTACCTGCTGGGACAGGAACCCCTGTCAGAGCTTGCAGTTACCCAAACAAAGCCTCTCCAATAGCTGTCTTTCAGAAGTATGTTAAAGTCTGCCACACCTAAAAGCAGCCAGAGCTGAAACTAGGAGGAGATGACCTGTTCAGAGTCCAGCCTCATACATGCCATCCACACCGCAGTTCCCTTTTCTCATCACTGTGGAAAGCCCAAATTATTGTTCTCTTTTCAAACCTCATCTCTACCCAGACTGTTCCAGGCAGAGTAAATAGGGTCGCAGGGCAGTTTGGGGACACGGCTGTTTTGTGAAGGTAGAAGAGACCACAGCTGTGCTGTGAGTTCAGAGAGGAAGCCCAGTGCCCTCCACTTTAAGCCTAGTTTGGCAGGACACAGGGCAAGCATCAGATGATGAGGGGTGCTTCAGGACCAGGGCTTCTATCTGCGTCTTTAGCCTTGGCCAGGGGCTTCTCAAAGAGGTTGCATGTGTGCCTGCCCTGCTTACACCTCACTACATCCTTGCACAGTTGTTCTCCCCATAATCCTCTTAGTAGCATTGTTCATCAGAAAGATGGAGGAGCTGGGATATGCCTCCAGCCTGTCAGTGCCCTGTGCAGATTTCTTTCCTGTGGTAGCTGTGCTGGATGATATGGCAGCACCCTGAGCCCAGGAGCAACCAGGCAGGAGGGGAAGCTCTTCAGCTTGACAGCTCCCAGAGCCCTATATGGCCAACCTTGTCTCCTCCTTGGCCAGGGACTTGGGCAACAAACCCACTGCTGGGTTGGTAAACCCAGAAATCCAGTGGTGCTCTGATGCTGAGTGACTCATAATGACAACCCTCTCAAAGCAGAAGGGCAGCTCTGCTTTAACAGAGTGGGTAACATTGGCTGGTGAAACTAATGAATTTGTTGAAGGTGTGGGTCTATGGAGATTAACTGTACCTTGTAGACGCTGGGAGTTCAAGCAAGTCCCTTGTGATGCTAAGTGTTCCAGGAGTATTCCAGTGAGCTGTTGTACACTGTCCCTAAAGCCTAGCTTTATATGTCTGATTCCTACAGCAGTTCTAGCCTAACAACATTTGAGACATACTTTGCTACCCTGAAAGGTTCTAGCACAGCACAGAGATGGTCAGAAAATGCTCCCTTTGCCATTCATTAAGATCTGCCTGCCTTGTTAATGTCAGAAATGACCCTATGAGCACCTTGTCCTTCATCTGTAGTAGATGGGGATGATCCAGAGATGAGAAATAAGGGTCACTGGAAGGCTCTACATCATGGACTGCAAGGAAAGGTTGAAAGAATGGAGACTACCTAGAAGACCAAGCAGAGACTAAATAATAGCCTTAAAATATATGTAAAACAGATGCAGATGGGACGGGGATTAACTCTTCTGCATGCTTAGGGCAAGAAGATGCAAGTTGAAGGCTTGCTAGCAGAAAGGGTGGTGAATGAAGCATGATTGTCTCAGGGTCAAGGGATCATCATCAGTGGACATCTTCAATAACCCAAGCGTGGCATTTACTTCTGAAGACCTGCTGGAATGCAGAGTACAGGAGTGATCTGACAGAAGTTCTCTCTGCTGGAGCTGAGCAAAAGCAGTGTAATTGCTGGTTCCGATAAAATGAAGTCAGTTGTGCAACGCCTGCTGCATTGCCCAGAGCGAGTGCCGCGTTACAGGAACAATAAAGCTAATTCTAGATCTCACTACAGTTCTAAGCTCTGAATCACCGGGCAGTGGCAGGAGCAGGGAGGCACTCCCAGGGATGGAGGCACTCCCAGGGATGGAGGCAGCCCTGCACACATGCCAAGCCCCAACCTGCAAGGCTAACAGGAACCTGTAGACGAGTTGAGACTAGATCGTTCTCAGGCACAGCAGTCCTGGGTGAGCAGCCTCCCTGGCTCAGAGTCAGCCTCCCTGGCTGGCAGTGTCACTCGACTTTCTTCATGTCCTGGGAAAGGCAGCTACACGCCCACCGGAGCAAAATAAACCTACAGCTGGCTAATTGCAGTGACTTCGTGGCAGGGCTCTGAGCATGCCTGGTATGAACGAGCTGCCTCCAGACAGATGATGGAGGGGCTGAGTCTGCTGAGATGTCCCCATGATCACAGGGGATGCCAGTGGGCTGTGTGGAGGGGCCAGTGCTGCTTTTCCTATTCTCCAGCAGCTCCCGAAGCTGCTGGTGGCACAAGTAGCATAGGAATAGCTGGAAGCAGAAGTTCAAGGAATTCTACATGGCTGGATGACAGTAGGAGCTCCTGGATGGGGATGGGCTACCCTGTCTGGCTGGAGGGGCTCTGCATATCCCAGGCAGGACCACAGGCATGGTGATGAGTCAGGTTCCATACCAGTCCCTTTAGGCCTTCCTGTCTTACAAGATCTCAGGAATTACAGCAAAGCTGTGGTCAGCTCTATTGCAATTGCACAGAGTGTGGTTGTGTGAGCTGGCAGCGATGAAGCAAGAGGCAGCGATCGTCTCCGCCCCTCCCAGGAGCACATGCCTTGTCTGCAGGACTGTGGCTGAGCCCCAGCCTCTGGGCAGCAGAAGGGACATGGCAGAGTCACTCTGGGCAGCTCTGCAACTGCATCTGCTCCTTTGAGGTAGATAAACCACTGCAAGGTGGGCAAGTCCAGTGTCCTCTGGGAAAGCAAATTCCTGATGCAAGAGCATCTTGCCAATGGCTCTTCTCTGCCGTGGTTTTTGGGGAGCAGTTGAGCCTCTGATGGCTGAACAGATGTGTGCAAGGGCAGGTTGCATGTGCAGGTGGGTTGTGTGTAATGCAATCAGCTTGCTGGCCCGAGGGCACACTGAGGGCAGAGCTGGTCCCGAGGAGACTAGCAGAGACTCTTGGGGATTGCCCTAGAGTTGTCAAAAGCGGAAAGGAGGTACTGACAGCTGGCCAAGTGCTGGTGGATGTCAGAAGGAAATGGTTAGTGAGATAAAAGATGTGTTTAATAGCCCAGCCAGGCAATGGCTCCCAGAGTGCTCCTGTCCTGAGCTGTCTGTGTGTGGAGGGAGTGTGGCAGGTGAAACCCGGGCTGGGCTCCCGGCTCCTTCCAGTGCCCCACGCTCCATGAGCTTGTGGCCTTGGGTCACTGGGCTGAGACCTTGCATTTGACCGTGCTATCCTGAGGATGCCTGGCTCATACATATCTTGGAGAACTCCATAGCAGAGGTAACTCAAATGGTGAGGGGCTGTACATGTAAAATAATTCAATAGGATTTCCACTATGAGGACGGGCTGAGAGAGTTGGGATGTTCGGCCTGAAGAAGAGAAGGATCTGAGGAGACCTTATAGAGGCCTTTCAGTATTTGCAGGGGGCCTACAGGAAAGCTGGAGAAAGAGTCTTTATCAGAGTATCTAGTGATACGACAAGGGCTAATGGTTTTAAATTGAAACAAGGTAGATTTAGATTAGATATTCGGAAGAAATTCTTTACTGGGGGAGGTGGTGGTGAGACACTGGTACAGGTTGCTCAGAGAGGTTGTGGATGCCCTATCCCTGGAAGTGTTCTGAGTTGGATGGGGCTTTGAGCAGCCTGATCTGGTGGAAGGTGTCCCTGCCCATAGCATGGGGGTTGGAACTAAATGATCTTTAATGTCCCTTTAAACCCAAACCATCTATGATGCTATGATTTCCCTGTTGTAAGGACTCAGGAGTCCCAGGCTACTGACCTCCCATGTCTCATGTGGTCCTTCTCATTAGGATGAGCCATCCCCAGGTGCCCTGTACACTCTGGGGCTGCTGTGCCCTTCCCTAGGATGTTGTGGCTCTCACACTGTCATTTAATAGCCCTGCATTGGACACAGCCTAGGGGGCTTTACCACCTCCCAGGCAGAGGGGTGCAGAGCCTGGCAAGAGCTGGGTACTGAGGGCTCCAGCACATGTTGGGGGACCCTCAGCTTCTTTACCAGTCATCAGTTAACCATGGAAAACCACCTTGACAAACAAGCCTGGTTTCATTCCTTGAGATGACAAGTCTGCTCCAAGGAAAGGCAGAGTTGTCCCTGGCTTGTCGTGTGGTGGGTGTCCAGGGGAGTGAGTGGCAGTGTTGGTGCAGTGCCTGGCGAGGCAACCCAGACTATCCATGTGCTGGCTGGTGATGGTGAATCATCAACAAAGGGCTGCTGGGCTTCTGAGGGGATACCTGCCAGGCACTGCCAGGTTTGGCAGTTTGGTCAGTGGTCTTGAAAGGAATCCCAAATTACCACTGATAAAGTTTGAGGGTGGCAAGTGGTCGTGCAGAGTAATAAGTGACAAGACTGTTCATTCCCCCAGATTCACAAATGAATTACTTTGCATTTCATTTTAAAGCAATTTTTGCATTAAACAAAATTTTGTTGCAATGTGGCCTTTTAATCAGGCAAATTCTAAACCATCCCTAATAGTTAATTATCCCTTTCACTAGCCACTACTCCACCAAGCTCAGTGTTATCCAATTTTTTTCTTAGTAAACATTTCTTATTACTGTGGGCCTTGTACCCCCCTGTGTGGATCCCCCACTACAAAAGCCACTGGCAGTACAGCACCTAGCCAACAAGCACACTTGGTATTGATGCATCTGGTATGTTCCTAGCAATGCAGGACTGTAAATAGGCTGCCTTGGCATGCTGAGCTAAATATTCTGGGACAACACAAGAAGTGGATCTGGAAAGACCTTTGACAGCAGTTATGAGTGTCCTTATTCCATGGACATAGAGAATGGATTATTCCATCCCTCTTTGTGGGAATGTCATGATTTATGCGAATGCTGTTATCATTATCTCCTGCCAGGTTTCAAGTAAGGAAGGACGTCATGTCAGTGGTGGTGACCTGAATCAACCAGACGTGATTGTGCTGAAAGGTGACAATTGCAGAGCAATATCTGCCTTCTCTGAGACAAGGCTGTTCACTACTATATGCATTTTAAAGTCTTTAGTACTTTATTGACAGGATCAAAATTAACTCTTCTGTTATTTTTTTCTAGTCTTGTAAGTAATCTAGAGTTTTCTAGGTCAACCAGTTTATTTTCTTAATGATTGGAGTGATCTTAATGATCTGTCCTTCAGTCCCTTGGAATTACTCCAGTTTTCCTAGCTTTTTTCCTTGCTTTGCAATAAAATCCCTTTCTGTCCTGTGTCAGCTGCAGCTTCTGCTCCCCTCTGTGCCTGAAGGGTTCCCAAGCATTCAGAGGGGGAGTGTGGTATCAGTCTTTTCATTGTGCCCAATATTCCTCCCCTTGGGGTCAGATCCAGACTAGACAGCCTCCAGCCTCAACCACGGGTGGGTGTGGGGTGCCCTGCTCCTGAGCATCACAGGATTCTTCAGGCTCTGCAGTTCACCCTGTTCCCAAACATGTGCTAGGGATGGGGTGAAGCCCTTGCTGCCATTAAGCTCAGCTGCTGCCCGGGCCCATGCGTGTGCTTGGCATGGAGAACCTATTCAGTCACGGGCTTCTGACACCTCTGACTCTGTTGACTTAAAATCTGCAAGCACCACGGTTTTGCCTGGGTTTTGGCTGTGGCAGCAGCGCCGGTGTCAGTGCAAACAAGCACTCCTGCAGGGCAGTGCCTGGGCTGCACAGCCTGTGTCTATCACATGGCTGAACCCAGCCCAGAGTCATTGCCCTGCTTAAATAAAAGTCACCCTGACTTTGCTGTTTCTTACTTCTCTGTCCTGCTACACCAACTTCTGCTGAAAGCACCCAGATGACTTTGTCTCCTTGGATACTCCTTAGATCAGAGAAGGTGCCATTCTAGAAAAGTCAGCTGGGATGAAAACAGAGCAGCTTGGGCAGGCAGCTCAGAGCATGGCCATCTAGACAAACACAAGGAGAATCAAAACCACAAGGGTGTGGAGAAATTGGCTGTGTAGGAAAGCCAGGGCAGCTAGGCAGAGCTGTTGGGGTGACTATGGATTTTTAAAATGGATTCCACTCCCAAGTGATGTCCTCGACCATCACCAGCCCCCTGCACTCGAGGGTCCCCACTCTGGTGCAGCCCTTTTAGAGGTGAGCAAACCCACTGCTCCCACTGACCCCTTTTCTGGGCGCTGCACCAGCCCTGTGGATGTGCCCAGTGAGGGGGAGCACAGCCAGGGCCTCCACTGTTGCCTCTCTTGGGAGTGGGAGGCAGAGGAAGGTGGCATGGAAATGGCACCCAGCATGCTGCCTCGCTCTGCTCAACCACTTCTCACCTCAGCCCACTGTCTCTGACTCTGGCTCCTGCTCCCTCCCTGCTCCATCTTCATGTAGCTGCCGTGGAGTGGGGACCTTCCCTCAGGGACCAGGGAGAAGGGGAGACAGCTGGGTACGAAGAGGGGAACAGTGGGCACGTGACACGCTGAGTGCATCACTCTGCAGTTCAAAAATCACCATGAATATGATTTTACAGTATGTAATTGCCAGCTTTGAGGAGGCTGTGAAAGGGTTTGTGTTCTCCTGAGGAAATCAAAAGCTGAAATGAAGTGTAGCTCTGAAAATAATCTCTCATAATATGTGGTTTGCATAATAATATACCACGAGTTTATGATGCAGTTCAGTTGGCTTCCTGAGAGATGGGGTAATCAGAATAAAAAAAAATAATCCCTGATCCTTAGGGGTTCTGCTTCACTCACCTGAAAGCTCTTTCCTCAGAAAGTCTCACGAGTACTTTTTAAGAACTTTTGTGATCCTGAAAAGCGAAAAACAGGGTCACAACACAGCAATCCCCAGAATTTGTAAAGAATTCAGAGTCTTCTTGAGACATACTCAAGATGCCTGTGGTGGATTCAAAGCTGGTGTGATCCAGGCTGGCACATAGGTGCACCAGGACTTTGGGCAGACCTAAGAAGAAAGAGCAGGGATAGGAGGGCGGGCAGGCAGGGTGCTGTGGTTGAAGATGTGGGCCTTGTGAGGCATCAGTGGGTGATGGGCTGCTCCAAAGTGGCTGGCTTTACTGGTTTGAGTAGGGGAGTGATTGTGGCAGCCTTGGGGTGAGTTGTGTTTGGCACCACATACTCTCTCATACCAGTGCCATGACAGGCTACTGCCCAGCTCCATAAGGCCTTCCCTAAGGGCATTACGGAGGTGTGAGTCCTTCCCTCTGTATATCCTGCAGCAGTGACGCGTTCAGCTGGCTCCAGAGACCCAGCCAGCATGTAGGGTCCTCTGCCAGCAGGAAGGGCACCCCATCCGGTGAGCACGGAGTGGGCTGAGACTTGGCAGCTCTGGGGCCTCCTTGTCCCCGTATCAGCTGCAAAAGCCAGGGAAAAGAAAGCAAGATGCCGAGACACGGCTAGGTCCTGGTGGCATCTCCTCGGCTTCTCAGCCAGCAGGTGGGATCCCCATGAAGCAGCCTGTGGCTCCATCTAGTGCCCGTGCCATGCCTGCACCCATTGCTAGGCAGAGGGGCCAAATCAGAACCCCTGACAGCCAGCGAGGGCACCCTGGCCAGGGGCAGCCACCCCAGGGAGCCCGCTCCCTGCTCCTGGGCAGGCATCTACAGGAGAGCAACGCTGCAATGGCATTCAAGAAAATATATTCGCATCAACAGGGAATACTCCAAGCAGTCACTCAAGGAAATTACCAAGTGCTGTCTGACAGCAGGGAACAGGTCTCCCATCCCTTGGAGAGGAGATGCTGCAGGTACAAGAGATGCCTTTGGCATTTCACTCGTCACAGTGCTCAGCCAGGCCCACTGCTCATGGCTGAACAGGGATGGCTGTCCTGAAACCAGTGCAAGGACTGCTGGAAAAAAAGTCCAAGGAAAGCTTGCCAGGCTTCCCAGCTAGGGATTACCAGGGCGTGAGGAAGACATCCCAGCTGCAGTGCAGGGGTGGTGGGGCATCCAAAAGGCTCCGACCCTGCAGGGACCAGGCTCCCTCCTTCTCCCATCCAGACAGTGAGAGGGAACAGGACAGACAACCTTTGTGGTCAGGAGAGGTTCATGGGTGCAGGTGAGTGGCCCGGGGACTGCCCACGACCCTGAGGATGGGCGAGAACAGCCTCTCTGCAGCGGCTGCCCAGGCAGGGGCCAAGCAAAGGAAAAGTTCACATCGAAGCTCCCAGTGCACAGCCATTCCCTGAGCCCCGGGTGCCTGGGCACCCTGGTGCTCGTGGTGCGGCTCGCTGCTCCCAGTTCCTCTCCGCCCGAGCACGGCTGGGGAGGGCGCAGGGCTGGCGATGCTCAGCCGGGGCTGCAGCGGTGCCAGGCAGCCCGGGCTCTGGGCAGGGACCTGTGCCACCCGGCCCGTCAGGCTGCACCCCCTCACGTCCCCACCCCGCCCCGGCGGGACGGCCCGGGCAAAGCGCTGAGTCACCCCAGCTGTCCCCTCCCGCTGGCCTTTCCAGCACGGCCCGGCCGCGCAGCTGACTCGGCAGGAGGCCAGGGGCAAGCGGAGCCCGAGGGCTGCCCCTGGGCGGTGGCCGTGCCCCGGTGTGCTCGCAGCACGGGGGCCAGCGAGTGAGGTGAGTGCCCTGAGGCGGTGCCCAGGGGATGCCCGGACAGCGCACGGCCGGGCCGGGGGCAGCGGGGCGCAGGGGGCCGGAGGCCCCGGCCGGCTCCCTCCCTGGACACAGGGCCGGGGACCGGGCAGGGGTCCGTCCAGCGGGGAAGCGCCGAGCCGCTCTCAAGCACACCTCCTTATGACTTCACCGGCCTGGAAGGCGCCCCGGAATATCCTTGCTGAATCTTCTCTTCCCCGTGCGTCTCCTTCACTGCAGAAAGCGCTCGCAGCTACTACCTTG
>WTSP01005784.1:0-10711 GCA_025331215.1 Actenoides lindsayi | reverse complement strand
GTCTCTCTCCCTTATTCCCTTTCTCTTCCCCTTTGGGGAGGGAAGGGGGTTAACAGAGAGCATCTGTTATAGGTCTAGGCTTTTTTGCTGTAATTTTGTGGAAACGCATTCTAAATATATCTCTACATCAAGGTGTTGTGAGGATGAGTCCTTTGGCTAACTCTTCATGTTCAATTTGTTTTTAACTGTCTGATTCCAGCAGTGCTCAACATTGCCTTCTTTTATTTTGGTTCTGAATCCTGCCCTTTGCAATGTGTAAACTGCTTCAGAAAGAGGCAAGTTGATTCAGACACAAATTACAGAAATTACTGTGTTGTATCTGTTCTTTTTGTCAGAACCACCTTTTAAATGTTTCGGCCATGTTTTCACATGCAACACTGTGCTTGTCATGTTGTGTTATCTGCTACCTGCTCTAATCTGAAAGAAGGTGAATGTTTAAACATCAAACACCTGTGTATTTTGAACTTGCCTGGGACAGTTCTGCAGAGCCACCATGTCTCAAATTCCATTTGTGTTTATTCCCTAGTTTGTAGTAACAGTCAAAAATTGGTCATTGATTTTTGCAGCCAAGTTCCATTTGAAGGTAGTTCTCTCCACCATAAAAGACTAAACAAAGAAGTTCAGGACAAACACCTACACATTTAAGGTTAAATTAAACAAAAACAAACAAACAAACAAAAAAACCAAACAAAAATTGTAGCACAGGAATAGAATATGCAATTAACACATGTGTCTGTTGTTCTACTGGGACTATCTTGTGAGGTCCACCTTTTTGTTAAGTACAAAGGCCAGGTACACAAATATCTGCACTGATGATCATTTCACTTTCTAGGTGAAATAGAGATCACTATGTATAAAGCCTGATATGATCTG
Source organism: Actenoides lindsayi (assembly GCA_025331215.1). NCBI lineage: Eukaryota > Metazoa > Chordata > Aves > Coraciiformes > Alcedinidae > Actenoides > Actenoides lindsayi. The sequence continues at coordinate 9,838 of WTSP01005784.1, read as the reverse complement.
GCTTACAGAGAATGTAGAAATGAGCAAAAATTTCTCTCTGCAACTGTCTTACTACAACAACTGTGTTCAGAAGGAATGTTTCTAAGTATCTTTTTCTGACCTAAGCTGCACAGGATTTGAGGACTTGGAAATTCCTTATTTGACTTTAATGCCATCAAATATATGTTTGAATCTTGTATTATTTACAGGAAGATGTAAAATGTATATTCAATCCTAGAACTTTGATAATAGTATTCAGTTTACTGATAAAGTATTGAGATAGCAACAGAAGCTTGAATTCAGCACTGAAAATCATATCTTTGGTTTCCAGAATGTAGAGACTTTTAGGATTAAAATGTACATTTCAGTGATAAGGAGCGATCATAATCTTTGGAACTTAATTTGAATTCTCTTAAGGTTCCACAAAATTCACATGAAATTTAGTTCAGAACTCTTGTATTCTCACAACAATGAATACACTTGTTCACTTAGCCCATCTCTTTTGTCACATGATTGATTCCAGAGCACTCAGGTCACGTCATATTTCTTTTTTTAACCACATGGCACACTGTTTTTCATTGAAATCTTGTAACAGATGCTCATGTGAAATAGTAGGAAATTAAATAATGTACCATGGTAAAGTAGAAGAGATTATTGAAACAACATACAGAATGACAGTATCAGTAGTTTGAGATTTCCATTTGCGTGATCCTTTCAGAAATTACAGAATCACAGAATGTGTTTGGTTGAAAGAGATCTGCAAGCTCATCCAGCCCAATCTTCTACCCAACACTGAAAGCTCAGCACTAATCCATGTCCCTAAGCACCAGGTCCACATACCATTTAAATTCCTCTAGGGATGGTGACTCCTCCACTGCCCTGGGCAGACCATGCTGATGTTTGATAACCCTTTTGGTGAAGAAATGTTTCCTAATATCCTGTCTAAACCTCCCCTGGCACAGCTTGCATCCATTCCCTCTGGTCCTGTCACACGTCACCAGGGAGAGGAGGCTGTCCCTCTCTTCGCTCCAGCCTCCTTTCAGGTAGTTGTAGAGAGCCATAAGGTCTCCCCTCAGCCTCCCCTTCTCCAGACTAAACAACCCCAGCTCCCTCAGCCGCCCCTCACAGGACTTGTGCTCTAAGCCCTTCATGAGCCTCCTTGCCCTTTTCTGGGCACACTCCAGCACTTCTATGACCTTCTTATAGTGAGAGACCCAGAACTGAATGCAATATTCAATGTGTGGCCTCACCAGTGCCAAGTACAGGGGGACAATCACCTCCTTATTCCTGCTGGCCACGACGTTTCTAATACAAGCCAAGAGGCCATTGACCACCTGCGCGCACTGCTGACTCATATTGAGTCAACTATCAACCAATACCCCCAGGTCCTTTTCCAACTTGCAGCTTTCCAACCACACATCCCCAAATCTGTAGCTCACCATGGGGTTGTTATGACCCAAGTGCAGGACCTGGCACTTGGTCTTGTTTAACCCCATGCAATTAACCTTGGCTCACTGATCTAAACTCTCTATGTCCTGCTGTAAAGCTTCCCTACCCTTTAGCCAACCAACACACCCACCTAGCTTGGTGTCATCCACAAATTTAAGGAGGATACACTCAATCCCCCCATCCAGATCATTAATAAAGATATTAAAGAGAACAGGTCCCAGTACTGAACCCTGTGGAACACCACATGTAACCGGATGCCATCCAGATTTAGCAGCATTCACTATCACTCTTTCGGCCTGGCCATCCAGCCAGTTTTTTATCCAGTGCAGTGTATTTATCCAAGCCTTGCGCCATAAGTTTCTGAAGGAGAAAGCTATGGGAGATGGTGTCAAAGGCTTTACTAAAGTACAGGTAGACAATGTCCACAGCTCTTCCCTCATCCACTAGGTGCGTCACATTGTTGTAGGAGATCAGGTTAGTCAGGCAGGACCTGCCTTTCGTAAACCCATGCTGACTGGGCCTGATCACCTAGTTGTCTTATATGTGCCGTGCAATGGCACTCAAGATGACCTGCTCCATAACATTCCCTGGCATCGAGGTCAGACTGACAGGTCTGTAGCTCCAAGGATCATCTTTTCAGCCCTTCTTGTAGATGGGCGTCACATTTGCTAGCTTCCAATCAACTGGAACCTCCCTGGTTAGACAGGGCTGTTGATAAATAATGGAAAGTGGCTTGGTGAGCACTTGTGCCAGCTCCTTTAGTACCCTTGGGTGGATCCCATCCAGTCCCAGAGACCTGTTCACATCTATGTGGCACAATAGGTCACTGATCATTTCCTCCTGGATTACAGGGGCTGCATTCTTCTCCCCATTCCTATCTTCCACTTCAGGGAGCTGGACCCTCAGGTAACAACTGGCAAGGCTGACAAAAACTGAGGCAAAGTGGGCACTCAGAAGCTCAGCGTTTTCCTTGGTCACAAGGTTCCCTCCCGTGTCCCATAGCGGGTAGAGATTCTCCTTAGCTCTTCTTTTACTGTTTATGTATTTATAGAAACACTTCTTATTAACTTTAATGATGCTGGCCAGATTAAGTTCTAGCTGAGCTTTGGACTTTCTGATTTTCTCTCTACATAACCTTGTAACAAATTAATCAATCCAAAAAACCCAATTCTCCTTTATTTAACAAATGGCAACAGAAATGAAACCACTCACTTTCAAGATGAATTGAAGGTAACTTGGCCACATGCCTGTGGTCTTCAGATTCTCGAGTATTATCTCAGTGGTATTAGTGCCTGGAATATGGCTGAATGCCACAAGGCGATAGCCCAGATGATTAATGAAGCAGGTGCAAATAAAATCATTGCAGCAACCCTGAAGAGTGCAAGAGTAGGCAAAGGTACTAACGTTGAAAAGTTCTACTTACGTAATAGCCTGCTGCCCTGTAAGAAATAGCAGATCTGTTCATAGAAAAGGGGAAATTTCTGCTACACCACCACAAGCACTTTCAAAACAGCAACTGTTTTTAAATCTGTAACACCATCTGAAAAGAAAATGTGCTTTCTCAAGAACATTTTAGGGTCAAACTCACCTCAGGGTATAGCAACAGCAGCCCTGCTGACCCTTCTGAAAGTAATGGAGCAGTACCTGCTCCTGGCACAGCTGTCAGTCATGATGGGATACAGGTGCCAGAGTCTAGAAAGTTTAATGAAGGTGTGAAAGATCTGAAACTCCTGCCTTCAGATGGAACACAGCTGGGTGAAAAAGCTAGGGGTAAAGGCCCACACTTTTAGGAGGCACCTAAAGTTGCTGGAAGGCTGCCAGTGTGATTTTAAAAAACTCCAGAAGAATTGTAAAAAGATGCTCTTGAAGAACTCACGAGCCATGCATATATTTTAAAAAATTGGGCACAACTTCCTTTTCTAGAGAACCAAGAATGTAAGTTTCTAAATATTCATTACCTAAAGATCACAAGGAAGTAGTCAACAGTTACAGCTTCTCCCTGAGCAGTGGTCACAGAGTCTTGGCACATCAGCTTAACCACAGCTCCTTTGCTAGCACGGAATACCATGGCTTCTTTTCTATTCCTGTAAAAAAGAAGAGTCAATTAAAACAGAGAAAACATACCTGTAGCCTTATTCTGTCACACTATGAAATAAAACCTGAAGCCTAAGTGCATCTACAAGAAAAATGGAATTGTTTCCATATGTGTATGCACAAGACAGTGTAAAAGGTATATGGCAACATCAGGTCTATACTGTCAGAGCCAACTAGATGAGCAAGGTACAGAATAAACCCCAGATGTTGTGATGCATCCTGACTTGGACTTTTTACACAAACCATGACATCACTGGGAGGGGAAAGATTGGAAGGGTAATCTTGATGCTCTGGAAGTGACAATTCAGGAATAAAAAGCTATCAGATTGCCTAATATGCTAGTTAACTGCACATTTTAATGCTATAAAAGGTTGTCATGCACAGTAGCTGGAGTTTTCAATGTGCTTCCATTTTGCTTCTTTTGAAATCTTTTACCCCCATCTCTGCCTGCACCGAATCTAGATGCAGCACATGTCGTGATTTGCTGTGCTCCCAATGTCATTACTGTCTGCAAATCTAGATTTAAACTCTTCAGACATACCAGTGACAAAACACGGGACTGAATAAGACCATCAATGTACACTTTGGATGATTCTCTTTATAATCTCTTTCATCAGAATCTCTTTACATTCCAACCAGAATGAAGAGGTGGATGAAATATTCTATAAGCATCTGGGAGAGGTTTCACAGTCACTGCCCCTTGTTTTGATAGGGGACTTCAACTTCCCAGATGTCTGCTGGGAATACGACACAGCAGAGAGAGAACAGTCCAAGGGGTTCCTGAAGTGTGTAGGAGGTAACTTCCTGACACTGCTGGTGAGGCAGCCAAGGAGGGACAGTGTACTCCTGAACCTGCTGCTTGTGAACAGAGCAGGACTTGTGGGGGAAGTAATAGCTGGGGGCTGTCCTGGGCATAGTAATCATGAACTGGTAGAATTTTCAATTCTCGGGGATGTAAAGAAGGGGTCAGTAAAACTGCCACCTTGTACTTCCAGAGAGCAGAATTTGGCCTGTTCGGGAGACTTATTGACAGTCTCTTGGGAGGCCACCCTGAAGGGTAAAGGAGTCCAGGAAGGCTGGGCATTCTTCAAGAAGGAAGTCCTAAAGGCACTGGAGCAGCTGTCCCAGTGTGCTGAAAGACGAGCTGGCAGGGAAGAGACTGTCCTGACTGAACAGAGAGCTATGGCTGGAACTCACAGAATCACAGATTTACAGAATGTTAAGAGTTGGAAGGGACCTCAAAAGATCATCTAGTCCAACCCCCCTGCCAGAGCATTCTCATGAAAAAACTGGCTGCTCATGACTTGGACGGGCATATGCCCTGCTGTGTAAAATGCTGGCTGGATGACTGGGCCCAAAGAGTTGTGGAGAACAGAGTTGAATTCAGCTGGTGGCCGGTCACAACTGGTGTTCCTCAGGGTTTAGTACTGGGACCACTTCTGTTCAACATCTTTATCAATGATCTTGATGAGGAGATAGAACATGGTCTCGGTAACTTTGCCAATGACACCAAGTTGGATGAGAGTGTTGATCTGCTTGAGGGTAGGAAGGCTCTACAGAGGGACTTCGACAGACTGGATTGATGGGCCAAGGTCAACTGCATGAGGTTCAACAAGGCCAAGTGCTGGGTCCTGCTTTGACACTGAAGTGATGGTTCCCAAAAGAAGTCATAACATAGGGAGGCACACAGATTTCCTACCCAGTCCTCATCTGCTCCCAAGCTAACTTGAGAAGAGATGCCCAAATTCAAAGCCCTGTGCAGTGTAAGAGAGGACTTTCACCAAGGAACCCCCTGGCAATCGAAAGGTCAACTCAGGTTGCACCAATGGAGGTTTAGATTGGGTATTAGGAAAAACGTCTTCACTGGGAGGGTTGTGAAGCACTGGACAGGCTGCCCAGGGATGTGGCTGAGTCACCATCCCTGGAGGTATTTAAAAGATGTGTAGATATGGCACTTAGGGACATGGTTTAGTGATAGACTTAGTAGTGTTAGGTTAACAGTTAGACTCAGTGTCTCAAGTGTCTTTTCCAACCTAAGTGCTTCTATGAGTCTATGAAAATCTGACAGTTGTTGGCTTCAGCTCCCTCTGGTGGGTAATGCACACTCCAGAGAACTGCAATTACTGTGAGGTTAACCACCACAAAACAAAACAACTTGCAGGTTGCTGTAACTTTTTTTTAAATATACAGAAATACACGAGCTGAGTAATGACTAAAACTGAGAACAGAGCTTTGAGCTGCGACTTGACACATTCGTCCTGAAAAGAGGAAGATGCAAGGTTCCTGCCAGAAATGAACTCCCTTCAAATTCAAAGGAGAAAAGAGATGGGGGTTTTGGTCTAGGCGGAAATCTATTTTTAGCACCTAATGTTGAAATAAGGAACTAGTTAAATGTTATTCTTCTTGATGAGAACATTCATTTGATTTTCTGTTCTTGACTGATACTTTGGGGCCTAAAGTTTGATGGCCTTTCTCAAAAACATTTTGTTTGGAGGATTCAGAAAATATTCATTATTTCACAAATGTCACCCCCCAAAGTTGCTTTCTTTGTTACAAGGATTTTAGTTCCAGAAAAATATGCTTTTAAATCTGTGATATCCTACCTCCAAACCATACACATCCACATATACCAGCTGAAACAACTAAAAATTAAAGCATAATTTATAATTTATTTTCTCAGGCACAAATCTAAGTCCTTCCACAAGAATGATGTGCACACTGTACTGCAGTATCCCAAATACATTGGTTATGATAATGGCAATTTATGATAATTATAATATGTATTGGGTCTGACTAAAATAAGCACCAGTAATCTCTGCACTACAAAACAATACTGAAATTTTGGTTACCTCAGAAAAATGCACGGAAATTTTGACAACATCAGCAATCTGATAGCAGAGGCTTAGAATTAATTGTCCTTTTCTGCTCTCACCAGTGGCACCAGTAAATCAAGTCATAACTCTTGCATCCCTGTGTTAAAATAGTGGGGTTTCTTTCTTTCAGAAGATTACTTGTTGATCTAAAACACATACTGATAGTTGCTTTGTTGGAAAAATAACCAGAAAACAGTAATCCACTGTGAGACCATTCGAGGTAAGAATGGGCACATGAGTCCATGTTCTTCAGTGGACCAAGTCCATAATGTTCAGGCCTAGGACCAACTTAAACAACAGTATGACCTATTCATCAAATTGCTTATGGAGTTACATCATATTTAAAGACAACTTGGTGGATAAAAAGCTGACATGAGCCAGCAATGTGCACTCAAAGACCAGAAGGCAAATCATATCCTGGGCTGCATCAAAAGAAGTGTGGTCAGCAGATCAAGGGAGGTGATTCTGCCCCTCTGCTCTGCTGTGGTGATACCCCACCTGGACCACTGTGTCCAGCTCTAGAGTCCTCAGCACAAGAAGGACATGGACACATCGGAGCAGGTCCAGAGGAGGGACAGAGAAATGATCAGAAGGCTGGAACACCTCTCCTGTGAGGACAGGCTGAGAGAGTTGCGGTTGTTCAGCCTGGAGAAGAGAAGCTCCGGGGAAACCTTATTGTGACCTCTCAGTACTTAAAGGGGGCCTATAAGAAAGATGGGGACAGCCTTTTTAGCAGGGCCTGTTGTGACAGAACAAAGGCTAATGGTTTTAAACTAAAAGAGGGGAGATTTATGTTACATACAAGGAGGAAATTGTTTACAATGAAGGTGGTGAAACACTGGCAAAGGTTGCCTACAGAGGTGGTAGAAGCCCGTCCCTGGAAACATTCCAGATCAGGTTGGACAGGGCTCTGAGCAACCTGATCTAGTTGAAGATGTCCCTGCTCACTGCAGGGGGGTTGGACTTCATGAGCTTTAAATGTCCCTTCCAACCCAAACTATTCTATGACTCTATGATAACTAAGCTGCAAGCTTGTATTTTACATCACAACCTTAATTCTGAAAGAATCTTTTAGAAATTCCACAATTTATTTATTTTTAATTAATATTTCCCTCCATTTGAAAAGAAAACCATCCAACTTTCAGGTACAAATAACAATCTGATATCAGAAGCTCGTGACTAGATATGTAGCTTTAACTGGAATTCAAACAATGGATGAAATACCCTAGAAATATTTCCTGTAATTACTTTAATTAGTTCGCTCTTCCCTTATGCTGCTTCATATGTTTGCACCTTACATTAACTAACATAAGGTTTTTATGGGGCGAGTGGCTTCTGTGCAAGTCATATATAACACAGACTGACTTGTTTGTAGACATGTAGGACAGGATCCTCCACGTGGTCTCTGTTGGCTAATTAATCTCTAAATGTACGAGTCCTTCTGCTTGTGTATCGTGGACTGGGGACAAAATGGATTTCTATCAACCTGCTTACAACACTCATAGCTCTGTGCTAAGATAACGCACATAAGCAAATCTCATGCTTCTGGCATTCATCTGCAGAGCTCAGGAGAAAGCCAGCTCCTCCTCTTGTGTACGTAACTGATTCCTCTCATTTACTGATGCAGTTGTGTATGTAGACACGTATTAGGTGTATTTGAGATGAGATATATTTGAGAAAGGGAAGGTGTTCTGTCTTTCCTTGAAACACTGAGACAAGATGGGGTAAGAGAGGATGAATGGGGACAGTACAGTGAAGTGGCACAGAAAATCTTTAGTTTTCAAATCCCAGACTCTAGACCATGTGTGTGGTGAGATTTTCCACCAAGAAATTTTTCTCCTACAATGGACTGGCTATGACTTTAGAGGATCTTTCTTTGCTCCTGCAGCACAGAAAAGAGGGTCCCTTTTTAGGGAGGGAGGACTCCCTTAATAAACTGGTAAAGTATTATTAAGACGAATCACATATATACTTTTGAACATATTTTGGGGGGGGGGGGGGAGAAGTAAAAAGCAAGGGAAAAAAAAAAGGCAAACAGCTACTGCCCAAATGAAAAAATCTCATCAGGTTTTGCAGATAAGTGAAATATTCCAAGTTTTCCCCACCACGCCATGTTCTACTTAGCTTTGTACGAACAACCAAAAATCAACAGCAGTTTGCTGCTGAACTCACAAAGCCTGACTCTGCTGAACGTGCACCAGAATGTCCTCATCACCATTGTAAATCCCTCCTTTTTCCTCCTGACATGTAGCATTTCAGAGGAAAAACTTGGAATTGATCATCGTAGGTAAACACAAAACACATTTTCATTTATTTACAAAACTACCAGCAGTCTTAAATATAAATAAATAAATAACTCTTCTTGACCCTTGATCAGTAAACCCAAACACCACTATTTCATAATGACATTGGAAGTTACCTAATATGCAAACCATGTTCTTAAACCAGCTGCCCTATCTACAAGTCCTTCATAGAACTACAGAGACAGGCCCTTTGTAACTACACACAAAATATGCTGTTATCCTCAACTGCCCTCATTAACTGTAAGCACATTCAAAGATAGAGGTTGAAGTCTCTAATATGACATTTAGTGTACAGGCCAATAGATTTGGATAGTTGCAAATAACAACAAGCCTCTTATATATTCATACTATGTGTCACATGGAGACAGAGGAATATAAAAATTAATAGGAAAGGCAAAATGTAGTTTGTTTACTTTTCCCTAAATCTACCAATCTGATTTTCTAATTATTCTTCAGTTCTTCTCTTAATAAAATGAAAATACATTGCAAACACTAGCCTCACGTGGGAAGCAGTGTGCTGCCTGTCAGCTGACTAGAAACATCTCACTTCATACCGAGGAAATTGCCCATGGTTTTGTTGGTCTCAAGACCAATTTCAGACTCACTTAAAAACAAGGGGATTTTTTCAGTGTAACTTTTCAGAATACTTAAAACAGCCTTTTATCTGCAGCTCCTACATCTTCTGATCTCTGTTACTTTCCCGCAGATAAGGTATTTGTCAAGAGTTGTCCAGTGGAATTGGGCAACGACAATTTTCTGAAAGTCACCATGTAGGTGCTCAAGGTAGAAGGAACAGGATCTGCCGTTGATGGGTTCAATTCCATTTTTGCCCTAGCTCACATTTTTCTTATAGATACTGGTCTATAGAGAGAACAAACCCATCAAGCATGGCAACTAGTTGAGATAAAACATACTGTAAGGCAATCCCTGATAACTCTTGATAAAATGAAGTAATGTCTGCATTATATCCAGTACACCAATAAATGTCTTTCTGCAGAAGTCATACTAAATTAACTTCTAACAATCATAGATGATAGCTTATGAATTACTATTTCTACCTGACTGTCACGGTTTAGGGTCAGGGCAGCCCCTTAGACCGATAACAGACGCTCTCTGTTAACTCCCCTCCCTCCCCAAAGG
>WTSP01005782.1:0-12482 GCA_025331215.1 Actenoides lindsayi | reverse complement strand
GCAGGTGCGGCCCGGTGCTGTCGGCAGGAGCCGAAGAGGGGCGGAGGGGGGGCGGGGCACGGCGGGGGGGGGGGGGGGGGGGTGGGGGGGGGGGTGGGGGGGGGGGGGGAAGGAGAGAAAAAGAAAGAAGAAAACCACACACACCAAACCTAAAACCAACCAACCAACCAAATCCACAAAAAAAAAAACCAAATCAAATCAACATCTCCGTGACGATAATCAGGGGTGTGAACCTCTATCTCTTGGCCTCACAAGCTGGAATTTCAGGCTTCCCCAGCCCCAAAAACCTTTTACCAGGACTCCCCAAGTGCTGCCCAGACGACAGCTGGGACTGCAAAGACATCCTCTCTCCGAGCTGCAGCCTGAAGGGTTCAAAGCTGGAATGGTGGTCTTCCAAAAAGGAGGTCCTGCACTTCACACCCTCCTTCCCTCCCTTGTCACCACAATGGCAAAGAGGAAATTTCAGGACATTCATGTCCAGGCACAGGATAACTGTAACTAACTGGGATATCCGAACCACCCACTGCATCTCCACAGCCCAAACACACCATCTCTGAGGCACTTAAAGCAACGGGAGAAGGGTGATAAGCTGCCACCATAGCAATACTGAAGACTTGTTCTTTCTTAAAGATCCCTGATGGGGAAGTTCTCTGTGGAATCCCTGTCCCTTCAGAAGGTCACATGGCTTTACAGCATCCTCTGACTGCTCTCTGTGCTAGTTCCAACCTACCACGAGCTCAGCCTCAGTCTGTATGATCTTGAGGACGAGAAAGGCTGATGAGGGTAATCCTGCCCTTGCACCTACAACTTTTTGCATAAACAGGCAGTGTGACACCTCACCTGGGGAAACCATACCAGGCAGAAAAAAGGAGAGGTAGGAGAGGTCTTTTCCCACACCGGCGATGGCAAGTGAGAAGAGCACATCCCAGTGGGAAGAAGCTGCTGTCTTTCCATGCCTGCTTGCAGACAGTGCCAGCAACCTCCTGAGAGCTCAGCACAGCACCCTTATTCCCTCACCGGCTGCATGGTGCCCCCGGCGATGATGACAGCGCGGCATTCTTCTACCACCTTGGCAAAGTGGACAGCTGGATTCAGCAAGAGGAACTTGAGGCTGCTCTGACCAACTGTGCCTGGGAAAATGAGAGAAACAGCATCGTGAGCTCACTGTGACATGCACTCAGGGATATGAAGAGACTCTCCCTCCTGCTCTGGGCACTCTGGCAGGTCCCCACCTCTCAAAGCAAGGACTTGCCGCTATTCAACGCTGCCAGAAGTGCAACAGATTATGCCGACCTGGAAGTTACCTTCCTAACCTTCCTGGAGCTGTAGAAGCAGCGTGGTCAATGGCAAGACAAAAACTGACATCCAAAGTGGGAGCAGAGCTCTGCAAACACTGGCCCCCGTGCCCATGGTTAAGAATTCCTTGGGTTGATGAGCGTCCTCAGAGAGACCGAGCCTGCCGGCATGCATCGCGGACGGCACAGCTATGCTGCTGCAGCAGATATGCTGCTGCACGCTCCCCCAGGCTCAGGATCTCCTCCCTCACCACCAGCAAAGCATCCTAGTTGTGACTGACACCACCTCTCCCCAGCTCACCCTTTCCAGTACCTTGCCTGTTGAGAATGACTCTGCCGTCTTGGTTTGCATTGGTGAGGGCCGAGAGAAATCCTTCGATCTGCATCAGTGGAGAGGCAGTTCGGAGCTGGTCCTTGTCAGCCTCCAGGGCAGGGCCCTGGGGAGCCCCTGCTGGCTCAAGAGAAAAGGAGAGGAGGGCAACTTAGACCACGACAGGGACTAAAGCACAAAACGTAGAAGGGTCCTTTCTACAGGAACATTATACTGGGTCTACATAAGCAGGCAGAGAACAAAGACCCAAAAAAGGAGAGAATCCAAATTCTGCTTCATAGCTGGGAAAGAAAAGAAAAAAAAAAAGAAAAAAAATGTTTTTTTGTGGCTGTCACCACTGAACAGAGCTACCCACAGTAGCTCGGGTGCCAGAGCCAGCAGGTCACAGCAGTGCAAAGCTTGAGTGCATGCAGTGTGAACGTGGAATTGCCTCATCATTCAGCTTGGAAGGGGCCTGAGGAGATCTGTCATATGTATAGTTGCCTAGGTCATCTAGTCATATATATTAAAAAACCAGCCTCTGCAGGACAGCTCCTGCAGTCTCTTGTTCTTCAAACCTGCTCCCCACCCCCTCACCCTTTCCTCATGCAGATAGATGCAGGTTCCTCACTTTCTCCACAGGTGCACAAGCGGAGGATGTCTGGACTCACCCTCTTGATCAGATCCCTGATGGAGGGTCAGAAGAAAGTTCTGTAAACCAGCCAACTTCTGGTTCTCCTTGTTGGTCTTCACAGCTGTAGCAGGGCCTCCATATCGCTCCACAAACCCAAAAAGCTGCCAAGCAAAAGCCAGAAAGACTGAGATTACCAAAAGGAGGAATCAGATGAGAAGAAAAAAATAAAAGAAAACCAGGTTTGCTGACTTTGCCACAGGTAAAGTTCCTTAGTAGGTGTTGGCAAACCAGCCCAATCGGACTCTGTTGGTGCACAGCCCAGAGCTCCCATTACTTTCCTCCACCCACTGAATCAAAACCAAACCAAGCCTCTGATGTTTGCTCCTCAGGTGCAGTGCAGCCAACCAGGCTGGCAGGTTTGAGGCCGAGCAGCACAGAACCAGCAGCCACCCGCGTACTGTGGTACACCCCACGCTGTACATTTCTTTGCTCTATGAGCAAAAGGTAATCTGCCCATATAGTGGTTTGGGGTTTTTTTTTGCAGGAACCATTTTGCATGCAGAGCAGGGTGGAGAAGACAGGTTCCCACCCCAGCTGCTGCATCTTCCACTTCAAACTTATCGCGTGCATTTGAACGCTGCTGGGCACAAAGCCTCGGGCTGTACCTTCCTGCTGATGAGGCTCTTCTCACAGTAACGTTGAACCTGGTGGAGGAAGGCAGGAAAATGAACTGGCATTCAGCATTCCTTCTCCCATCTTGCTGACCTTGACCCCTGCCCAGCAGGGGTATCACGTGTTGTCCTCGCTGTGCTACTGGGGAGGGGTGCACAGTTCTTCGTGAGCACTGCCTCCCAGACAACAACGTGTTAGAAAGGCATTGCTTCCAGAGTGGGAAGACACGGTGTTAAGGTGCTGTGTTTGGAGGTTTGAGGGGTGGTTTTGGGTTACTGGAGTAGTGTCATTTCTTCATCCTCAACCCTCACAGTTCAGCTTTGCCTACAGACGGCCTCTGCACTTGTACATGTTTGATTGCTTCATTCCCTCTACCACAAGACCACCCACCTACCCAGCTCTAATGCACTGTTATCCAGAAAGCAGCTGCAGAGATCTATACATTAGGGAGGTGGGGAGAGTCTGCTAGAAAGCAGATTCTGCCATGTGAGCCCTGGCTCTACCTCCAGCTCTCACACAGGCTTCCTGATAACCTGGAACATGACAACACCACCTGTGCCCGAGCAGACAACAACATTTGCCTTACCTTGAAGAGGTTGATATTGTCAACCTGGCTCTGGAATAGAAAGTCATTGATGGATTTTAGCACTGTCCCTGAAATAAAAGGGGGAAAAGGAGAAAAAAAAATGTATTATTATTATTATTAGCTGCTGGGCCTGCAGCCCCTTACTGCCCACACCCATGTCCCTGAGAGATGGCTGCACACCCCAAGGTGTTCACTCCAGTCTTACCTGTTTGGGACACTGCCTGACAGCTAGGATTTTGGTTCACATTACCTGTAAAACATGAAACCGATTCAAGGAAGGCTAACAGTGGATTTGTCTTTAAATTAAACAAGAGACCAACAACTGCTGATAGGGAAACCACATCAGGACAAAACCCAAGAAAAAACTATACATCTGCACAGTGTAGCTATACAGAAAAAATATCAGCTCCTGCTCAGTTTTAATTCCCCCTGTAGAGCAGCCCTGCGATTCAGGACAAGCACCTTTTTTCACAAAGGAAAGGCAGCACTTGAGAAAGATTCATTCTGCAGAGACATGCTTGACACAGGTAGAGGCCTTGCTACCAGATGACCCCAGAGATTTATTCTGCACAGCTCCGTGCTGTCCTGATCACTGTCACCCATCTGCTGTATTCCTCACTTAGCATCCTATCTCCTCCCCAACCAAATCAGATCTAAAAAACACAGAGAAAGAGGTAAACTGCCTCTATGAATTGATGGCATCATCTGCTGCTCCTCAGCTAAACAAACAAGAGAGGGGTAGAGGGGTTCAGGCAGGCAGCATGCTGTCAACATCCCCATGTTATAAAACAGTGAAAAAGGAGAGCAGATGAGCAACACCTCCCCACAGCCTCTGCAGAGAGGGAAGGGGGACAGGGCAAGCACCCACTAGCTCAGAGTCTATCAGCAGCCACAGAGACAGAAAAGGTTTGCTTACCTCCCAACATGGCCACAAACCGCTCCAGCAAATACAGGATCTGCTTGATGTACATCAAATTCTTTGCCTTCAAACGTTTCCTATGAAAAACAAGACAAGTATTAGGTCCCAAAACATTTACTAACTCAAGCAGCTGAGCTGCAGGAACAAGCACCTGAACTCCCCTTCATTTTGGAGAAACAGAAACCAAGAGTAATTTCTCCCAGGCTCACTCTCCCTGTTTGTGACAGGACACAGACCCCTGGGTATCCTGCCCTAGGTCACCCCAGAGCACTCACTCACTCACGCACCCTACGCTGCTCCGATCACCATTCTCCTCACACATTAACTACAGTTTCTTTATTACAATGGCAGTGATGCCTCAAGTCCCCATTGCAATAATGCTCCACAAATTCAAAATTAACCAGCACTGAGCACAATAATCAACTACCACAGGGATGACAAGACGCAAGATTTGGTCGGAGCCAAAACCCACATGTAGCTTACTTCTCCTCCGAGCTTACTGCCTCTGACATTATGCCAGTCAGCACATGAAAGCCTAAAGTCCAGGAGAGACATGAAATATTCTGAAACTCTGCGTCACAGATCAGCAGTGATTAGAGGGAGATCTTGGGAAAGGAACTGAGAGTGTAAGGGAAAGACAGAATCCTCAGGGTATCATCCTTCTCACTGCTTTAGACCAGCCCCAGGAGTCTGTCATAGACGGATTCCAGACCAAGATAATGAAGCAAGTGGCTTTTCATCTGCAAGAACATTAATGAAAACAACTTTCCACCAAGGAAAAGCAAGGAAAACTCTGCAGACGTGAGACATCCACACTGCCTGCCTCTGTTGTGCTATGTTCCTCCGAGGTCCTCACCTGTATCGCTCCATGTACTGCGACAGCTGGGAATGGGCACAGCACAGCTACATGAAGGCAAAAAAAAAAAAAGGGAGCTGTTATTACGAAGGAGTCAAGAAAGGGCACTCTGCTGGCTGCAGAGTTGGCTCACAATTAACAGGCCAGGCTGGGACTCACCTGAGAGCCGCTGACCTCCGCGCTATGGATGCAGGTGATGGTGTCTATGAGGTTGTGGGCCTCGTCAATGATTACAACCTGGCCTTTCAGCTTGATCCCAGCAGCACTCCTGGTAGGCTCATGCAAGAGCATCTGATAGGGCAGCACCACCAGCTAGAGGAGAAGCACACAGCACTCTAATTCAAGCTCTCCTCCTTACCATCTCAGGGCATTCCCCAGCCGCTCATCAAAAGCCCCTATCAGATGGCCTCACAGTATTCAGTCAAGTTGCTTGCTCTTCTCATCGTGGGAAAGGTAGGAAGAGACAGGAGCACATGCTTGAGGTGGGCACTGGGATGTAAGCTGAAGAGAAATGATTATGCTGCAATTTAATATCAGCTCAGGTTACCTTCTGAATCTGCTCTGAAGCACTGAAAGTGGGTCTTCTGATCGAGAACCAAGGAAGGAAGAAGAGTGGTGGCAAAAGATAAGATTACATTCCTGTCAGTACTGCCTCGGAGTTATTGAGCCTTTCAAGTATCTCAGAACGCTGAGACACACTCGCAGCCTCCCTACTAACTTGAAATGGGTATTCTTATTTTCCTTTGCTTTCTCAGCACAACTGCAACTGGCAGGAACACAAGCTGCTTACAGACTCCCACGATATCGAGCAACAGCACTGGAGGGAGCAGGCAGTTGGTTTATCCTGAGAGCTCAGGGCGTTACCTTCGCTACAATGGCGTACACCTCACCTGAGCAGCAGGAATGGCGTATCGACTCCCATAATACGGGCAGGCTTTGGTCTCCCTGCCCAAAGCCACCAGCTGCTCAATATCCTTCACTTCCACCAGAACTTCATCGCGAAGAAACTGCATTTGCTCATAGGAGTAAAAAGGGCACACGGCGCGACTCGCGCGTCTCTTCTTCCCTTCATTCTCTTCGTCGCTCTTCTTTTCTAACAGTAGAAATCAAAAATAAAGCTACAAACAACACACGATAGCCTAAAACAACCACTTTGCAGAACCTCCTGGATCTCAAATCGGGCTTTGCAGTGTGTATTTTTGACCTATTTCAAAATTATTCAGCAGTAACATTTCTGTCTCTGCAGTGGCCACTTCTCTTGCCAGTTACAGGTCTAGCTACCTGACATTTTCCAGCATCTCTAGTATTGAGTTACAAAGACAAGTATCCTTCTGTTGCAGAAGTCCTTATCACTTTCAGACACTCAGAAAATACATACAGATCTCAGCATCCTAGCCTGGAGGTCAAGTAAAAGCGCTGAGGATCTCCAGCTCTGCTCCTCTAACCTGCCATCTTCAAGCTGCTCCCACTCTCTTGCTAGAACCGACTGGCAGCCTGCAGTGTCCCCAGGATCTCATACCAGCTTTCTCAGCGACTGCTTCCACGGGCTGGATGTGTTCCTACCATGTTTGTTCTTCTGCATCTCCACGCAGCGGTCATTGATGAGCTGGAGAGCCCCCAGGCGTCGCACCTCCTCATTCACACACAGGTTCTTGGACATGAAAAGGGAGGAAGTGGTAGGGAGTCAACTAAAAACTTGTGTGCATCGCTTGCTGTAAAGTAACAGATTTCTTTTAAAGCAAACTCAGGCCAGACTCTGAAATGGAAAGTTCTGTCAGACATTGTGCATACTAACTGCTACAAATATGTTCAAAACCCATAAAAACTTAGCAAGGAGAAAGGAAAAAAAAAAAAATGAGAAAAGGTGCACTGAGATGGCTCAGTGCTACACAACCACTTCTGAAAAAGTGCTACCAAAAGTAACACTCCTAAGAGGAGCACCCTCCCAGTGACTCAGACATCTGGAATATTCCACATCAGGAAAGATAAACCAGATTGTTACATTTACATCAAAGGGTAAATGGCCCAAACAGCTCACAGGAAAACACACATCAGACAGAGCTGTGTCACGACCCATGACTGCTTTAGTTTTTCAGTGGGAGATTCGGTCACTCCTCGAGATGCCTTCCATGGCATCACATCCACACCACCTCCTCCAAGTCTCTCACATGAAGTTAGCGGTGCGCTCTGGGTCCCTTGTGACCAATACCACATACCTGCCTGGATCCCAAGGAGACCAGACGTGTTTCTTTGCCAAAAGGACTTTTCTGCACTTCATGCACAAACTGAGAGAGCTGGGAGTGAGTGCGGCTGCAGTAGTAAATCTGCAATGAGGAAGAACAAAAAAGGGAAGACAATATAAATAGGGAAACCCCTGCTTACAACCAATCCTGCAAGGAAGCAGAGAAGCACCTCAACAAGGTTCATCTTGCTCGAGCCTTCAAAAACACCAAGGAAGGCACTTGTTTGGGTGTCACCTTATGAGTGTTGAGGCCAACAGCTGTATCTTTGTTTTCTCCTATGCATTTGCCTTTGTTTCCATTTAATTGTCCAAGGTCCCTATAAACAGGGACTCGCCACTGGAGAGCAATAACTTGTTTCTTGCGGTGTGCTTTTACAGCAAGCCACAGCAAAAATTCAGCAGTGCCAGCAGAGCAAGCTGCTTAGGCAGCCAGCATAGTCCAGAAGGAGATGAACACAGCAGAACTCGTTGTTATCATCAACAAACTTGGCAGTTCTTGGATGCTAGTTCCTAAATCCTTCTGTGCCACACAACTCTGGGAAGGGTGCAAGGAGGACATAATTCTGCTCGCTTCCACACTGTTCTGTGAGGTGGCACTATTTAATTTCCTCATCTCACCTTAGTCACGTGCTCCTCTTCCAAATCATCATCGTCATCTTCTTCCACGCTAAGAAAAGAGAAAGCTCAGTTTCCTTCCCGCACATCACTGACAGTTAAAATCAACTGATGCTCTAGTACAAGAGAGGTTTTAAGAGAGATGGTTATGTCATCTCAAGAAGAGCCTCAGACCCCCAACTCAGGAGGTTAAAAAAAAAATAAATATATTATTTTTAAGAATCAACTTTTTAAGAATAGTGTAAGTGTACACAAGTCAAGCCTTGCTCTTTAAAAACAAAATGTCTGTAGGGCTCTGTCTTTAGCAACTTCAAGATTATTCTTTCTTTCCTTTTAAATCTGGGGCTTCTAAGCCCCAGGCATAAGCTAATCAGTGCTATACTATTATTTGGTGAGCTCATTTATTTATTTTTGTAAAAACTTTCCCTTTAGAGACAATTTACTACCCTCAAGCTATTGCATAAAGCTTCAGAAAGATATTTAGCTGCCACAGAGTTCCTCAAAGGCAGCAGCAGTTTAATGTTTGATAAACTACATATCAACAAAGTAAAGTGTTTTGCAGTTTTTAAAGGCAGGAGGATCTGTCTAGATACTAATTAGTAAATCTGTATTTTAAATGTATTTGACTTTTCATGCTGAAGTATGGCTTCTGGCTTTCTGCATAAAGCAAATGCATGAGAGAGAAAAGCATGTATGGGGTTTCATGCTGAAGCTCAGTCTTTAGAAATGCAAACAACTCTCCCTTTAGAGTATCAAAAGATGCCAGTGCTAATCTGCAGGACAGACAGCTTCCTCTGATGCCCCCAGTTCCATTTTGCTTTTCTAATGCAAGGAACTTGATCTCAAGTCATTCACCCAGCATTGAGGCCTTCTTTGGGAAGCCAGGCATGGATGAAGGCAGGACAGTGCCAGAGATTTCAAAAAAGATCAGCTTTCTCAGGAAACACTTCAGGTCACTCCCATCAGTCTAACAGAAGCTTAAAAATAACCCACCAAATTAAAATTCCCCCCAAACCACTAAAGCAACCAATTAAACAAACCCTCAGAATAACCACTACCTTACACAGCCTGAGCCTGGGAGAAACTCCAGATCTGCACAGTCACGGGTGAAACGTCTTTCATCAAAGCAAGCCAAAAAAGATACAGAAAACATTTCCTTTGCAGGGAACCCCCTCAGACCCTGTCCTCACCCAGCTACCGCTTTCTTTTCTTCGTCGCTCTCGTACTCAGCAAGAATCAGCTCCTCCTCGTTGTGATCCAGCTGCTCTAGAACATCCAGCCCAGCTCCTTCTGAAAGAATCTCTTTGCTGAGCTGAAGCAGGCGCTTTGTCTCATCCTCCTCAGATCTCTGGAAGGAACACGTGGTCTCATTATTCCTCATACAGAAAAGAGGCAGCACGCACATCGCTTCATACCACGGGCAGGACAGAAGACAGCACAGTCCCTCACACATAAAACAGGGAATGGCTTGCTGGATAAACCCCCAGCAGGACAAGCAAATGCACCAAGGGTGTCTGAGGCCGTTCACAACCACAGAATGCAGCTGTTACCACCAACCAAAGACTTGCCCACACAGACGTATAGGAAAGGGAAACATAAAGAACTTTCTATGCAAAAGGCCCACTGAAATAATAGATCCTGAAGTGATGACATCCATGTAATCCCATACTAGCTGCTTCAAGTGGCCCATAAAAAATGTCTGCCTGAGAAAAAAAGTGTGTAAATAAACCTAAACAAACATATAAGGACATAATAAAATACATTGCTCTGCACTCAACTCAAAGCTAGAATAAACTCAGCACCTGTTTCAGAACACAGCACAAAACTTCTCTTCCTGTTTTTTTCTTCAGTTTTGTAGTTATTAGTTATTAGACACAGGTCTACCCCTCCAAAAATTTAATTCCATTAAACCGTTGAAGAATGAACTTTGTGTTCTGATAAAGAAGAGGTCATTTTTTCAATCTGAAGATAGTATCTTCCAATGAGTACTTTTTCACCACAGCGTTATGAAGAAATGCAGTTAGTGAGAGGAGACAAATCAGTTGCTTTTCCAAACCTCCATAAATACTTCTCTCATTTTCTTTCTTGCTTTTTATCATGCTTCTCCTTTCACATATTCTTCACCCTCTTTTAAGGGATGAAAGTTCTCCGTTGCACTTGGTTTTTATTTGCCATTTACCTCTGAACCTTCTGCCATATTCTTTCGACAGGGGTTGACCAGAACATAGCACTTGAGACAGACCACATTAGCAACTAACTGCCTGGCAATCTTATAAATCTGCCTGTCTGGGGACCTGAAGTGGGTATTTCTGAGAAGTTTGACTCATACCATCAAAAAGCTCTTGGAGACAACAGCACCGAGGCCAGTTCACCATTCTAAATGGCATCCAAAATATATCTGTGAACTTCTTATATGTAGAAAAGAGGCTTTTCTGAACAATACAATCACGCTTGCTATGGAAGTGAACAAATTGTACAACCAAAGTCTGGCCTGACTTTTTGGGGCGAGTCTTCTGTTCCCGTGATCTTAAATTTAATCACAGTTCTACAGATTTTATTCCGGAAGTACAGAGTGTTCACACAAGCTCATAAACCAGAGTTTTAAAAAAACAACCAACAAACCAAAAACAACAACAAGAAAAATAATTCCACACATTAAAGCCTTTGAAACAAAAGCAGAGGGCCACAACTCTGTGAGGACACACCCCCTTTCTACCCACACACAAGCACTGCCACAGGAAATTGTCTACGCACAAATTTTTCCCATCTATACTTAGACTTTAGAAAGAAAATCTAATCGAAAATTTTGGGTGGGCCATTTTGGTAACTTAATACAAAGAGCTCCCCAAACGGAGGAGCTGGAAAAAGTCAGTGAAGTCTCAAATATGAACACTCAAAGCAACCAAACCAGAAAGTTCTAATCTCTGTGGGACAGCTCACCTTCCTCTTCACTGCGTATTTTAACTGCACGTTGTGGCGCATTTTCTCCAGACAGTCTTCTCGCTTCTTCCTCCTGCTCTGCTCTTCCTAAAATAAAAGGAGAGCGAGGGAAGGATGAAGTGTATTCGTCCTAAACCTCAGGCATGATTACTTTCCTGTGCCCTGGGTATAGAAAAAAAAAAAAAAATTAACTCTGAAACAAAATTGTCAGCACATAGTCTCACGGAGTGGACGCTTTTGGTATGTCACCATGTTCAGAGCACTAGTTTCCTATCTTACACGACCTGCACAGCAATGCCTCACCCCTCAGACAATGAAAAAAAAAAACCTACAAAGTCCCGTGAAAGACAAAGACCACCATGGATGAAAGCAGGACCATTCGCCTTGCTTGTTTTTCCGGCCATCACCCAGCCTATCAGCCCCTCTGACCCCCACAGCCCGGTATTTAACCCGTCCTCTCGCACACAGGCACTTCCCAACCTTCAGCCTGTCCACTTTGTCCCGCTCCTCTCTCTGCCGCACGAACGCTGTAACCCAGTCCGGCTCCGCAGCGGGCCCTCGGCTCTCCGGCTCCGCCGAACCCGGCTGCTTCTTCCCCTTCTCCTCCTCTCCGCTGTCCCCAGGCGCCAGGAGCCGCGCCTCCTCCTGCCGCTTCTTCTCCTCCGAGTCCCGGAGCCAGGAGAGAGCTCCGCAGATCAGGCTCAGGGACTTTCCCTGCCAAAGGCAACGCGCTCGATGGGCTCCCGGCGGCGGCCGGGCCCGCCCCACAGGGGCCACCCGCCCGGCGACAGCCCCTTCCCGCCGCCGCCAGACCCCTTTCCCCGGGCACCACCGTCCCTCCCCACCCCGAGGGGCCTCCGTCCTCCACCTCCCGGGTGCCGGTTCCCCACTGCCGCCGTCCCGCCGCCGCTGCCTCACCGTGCCCGTGGGGCTCTCGAAGATCCCGACCTGCCCGGCCTCCAGCGCACCGTACAGCGCCGCCATGAACCGCTCCTGGATCGCGTAGGGCGGGTAAGGGAACGGGAACCGGCCTCCCGCCGGGCCCGGCGCCGCGCCTGCCACCGCCGCCCCGCTTTCCATCTTGGCGCCGCCGCTTCGAACCCAGCACCGGGGACGCGCCGCCCCCTTCCCGTGACGCTGCGGTGACGGCCGGCGAGCAGCGGAAGGTCCGCACCCGCTTCGGGACCGGCGGGGAGACGGGTCCTGAGTCGCCGGGCCGGGCGCTTCTGCTCCGGGAGGGGCGGCGGGAGGTGCGGAGCCGTCCAGACCCAGCCGCCCCATCGTCCTCGCCCTCCCCGGGGCAGTGTGGCCTCTGGGGCCCGGCAGCTCTGGACGGCGGGGCCCGGAGAGTGGTGGTGAAGGGAGTTAAACCCAGTTGGTGGCCGGTCACAAGTGGTGTCCCCCGGGGCTCAG
>WTSP01005780.1:0-11400 GCA_025331215.1 Actenoides lindsayi | reverse complement strand
GGGGGGGGGGGCAGACAGACTAAATATTTAGGTCAGATGCTAACTCAGAAGTTGCAGTTCCTTTGAAGTTGCAGGAACATTTTACCTCCTCCTAGCTTTCAGGAGAAATACATTTTGTGGGTTTGGGATTTTTATTTTTATTTGTGGGTTTTGTGTTAGTCTGTTGCTTTTTTTAAGACTACACAGATAGATCTTCAGAACTATTAAGATAATAAATGATCACTTCAGAAATCAGTTCTATTACTTCAAGTATCAAAGTGTACAGGCTTGGCCTGGAAACTTTTAGGCCACACAAGTAACCTTTCTCACAAGACTAATCAGTGGGACTACTCATGCAAACCAAGTTATTCACGTGGTAAATGTCTGCAGAACCAGACTCCAAATTAGCATTTTAGGGGCATGCTGCTGCCTCAATGGATTATTCACAAATACAGGAAGAAAAATGGGGGTAGTTTTCAAATGATTGTTGTAAATTTTTCCTGTCCAGACACATCTTTTGGATGTGTTGCATTGTCTTAGGACGATCATAGATGGCATCTCAACTACTAGACACAGGAAAAATTATTAGTAAAAATTGTGATTAAAACAATGTTCCTATAAGCCAAAAATATTTTTCCTAAATGAAAAGGTAACTGCTTTGCTACATAAACAAGAGAAGACTGTATTTAACCCTCAAAACCTGACTATGTTGTATTTATGGAGTTCAAAGAACTGCAAAGAAATTTTAGACTTAAGCACATAATAGAACTGGTTCAACAGTCTATAGCTGCTGTCCATAACCAAATTCTGTACTTCCCTTCAGATGACAATAGCTTGTAAAACCACTGGGATACTTTGAGCTACAACACTACAGAAAAAAAGTGGTTTGAGGGATAATTTACTACGTTTTTTAAAAAGTTACTTTTAACGCTGTGTGTAATAACAGTGTTAGCTTTCAGAAAGTGGAGATTTTTAGGTTATCTTCATCTTGCTTTCTTAAACTATTTCAAACTGCTATAAACATCACATGCAAGATGATAACTTTGTAAATAAAGAAGAAACAAGCGTTTAAAACCACATTCTTATAAGGAATCATTTTAAAAGTTTTCACCTGCATTAAAAAGCAGTGGTCTCTGAAAATTCTTTAATGTTGTAGAAATTCTTCATATCTTAATCCCCTGTGCCTTTTTCCCATGAAGCATACTGAAACCAACCACTGATACATGATTGTGGTCTCTGTAAGAGGTTCAGACAACATAACCAGTCACATCCCAATCCTTTCTTTATGGGACTTGCCATGTACTGAATGGCCATGTACTCTTTAGAGGCCCTACTCATAGGAACATGGGCTTATCATACAGGTTACTAGTTAATAGAGAGTCTTGCAGGTACTAAATACAGGACAGACAAGATCATAACCAAGACAAGAGTCTGACACTGCTTCAGGATGTAAAAGATGATACAAGGTGCACCACTGACTGGAAAACAGGATACATGTATTGAGATTCAGGGGGTTGTTTCAGTGGACAGTGCACCTACACTACACAACAAACCATGTGATTCAGCCATTCAAGATATAGGCTTTCAAGTCATATTCATGGCAGACTTACTAGCTCAGGCAGTGTTGTACCAAACTGGTTCAGAACAGAGCTACTGCCCCGTAAGAGCTGAGCATTCAGACAAGACTGCCAGAGATCACAACTAAGTGAGCATTGCAGTGTATACCTATTTGACTTAAGACTTTCCAGAGAAGCATCCAACTTAAGAGGCTTATAACATAATCACCTGCAGCTTCAGCAGGGTCTCTTCAACAACTGAAGTTTCCAGAAACATAAAACTTATTTTATTGATAACTTCCATCTTGTTTTCCATCCCAGTTCCTATGTAGTAGGCACTACTATAAAAGCATTTATTGCTAACTGAACATTTTTACTTTAAAATTACAGCAGGGCTGCTGTAGTAACAATCACTTGTCACCACAGTGTTTATTATTTCCATCGCACTTCTACAGTTACAACAGGAATTTGAGTCACACCAGTGTAAAGCATATTTGGTCTAAATAGCTTTCTGTACATACTGCTATACATGTCTAGCGTACCAGAGATTCATTATTGTTTTACTAAACTACAGGACAAATATTTCTATCCACCTGACAGACATATACATAGATTTAATCAAATCATATCTTAAGTAGTTCTCATCTGAAAGTTGAGAGTTTCTTCTCTCAGAGATTAATTTTGCTAAGTGCTTCAGGTCTTCCCTTAGAGGGAACTGAGGATATGCAGTGTTTCGCATGATCACGTCTTACTCATGAATACTCATTTGTACTCACTGATCAACCAAACAGTTCCTTGGAAATCAGAGTAAATGATCTAAACCAAAATGATTTTCACTAAAATTCCAGCCTGAAAACAAAAAACCCAAAAGCACCACTTAACCTAGCGAGATGGATTTATTTTTCTTTTCCCCAAAGAGAAGCTACTGTGAAAGCCTGTTCTTCACATTAAAGACAGGACTGAATCACAGGAAACGCATTTTAAAATTCAGCCTGTACACACTAGCACAAGATATTTCAACGTAAAAAAATATTACATGTAAACAATCTTATAAACCAAATTGAGTTAATTTAAGTTGCAGTAAGGTTTGCTTATGCCTTCCATTGGCATGCTGAAAGGATTGCATCAGGTATTTTTTGACAGTAGCTTGGCACATTACACTTACCGAGGAATGGCAACATCCTACACGTACACATTGAAAAAAACTACTAAAAAGCTTTAAAGTGCTTGCTATTTAATGCATAAAAGAAAATACTTGAAGGAAGTATCCACAAGTTTCCCGAGAAATCGTTTTGAATTTCAGAATCCCAAGGAGATGAATTGGCTGTCAGATAACAATGTGCCTTCATCAGATGGAGTTGGCAGTTGTAAACAAGAGGAATTTTCTCAGCTTTTCCTCACAAATATGAAATATTTGCTCTTAGCCAACAGCTGGGGCGGTTTAAAGACATCCTGCATATATATTCAAATTACAAGTCACCCACACATCTAACACTGACTGAATTCCAACAAATTAAGGAAATTGACAAGCACTGGAGAAGATGCAAAGTAATTCTGAAGGCAAAACAGAGTCTAACTTTGTAGGTCTAAATGACTAAACTTTCAAATGTCATTATTTGCCTGCTGAAGGGTGAACAAAAATAACCTACAAAATTAGCCACAATTCTCAGAACTTCTCTTCAGAGCTAGTATCTTATGTAACTGGGAAGTATCTATTGTTTTCCAAAGATTTTACAGATTTACCAGGACAAAACCAAGGGAAAAGAAACAACAGAAAATGTAACGGCAAAATGAAAACACATCAGAAAACTACTAAAATTCTTTTTTTTCCTAGTATTGCAGTTCTATACCTCAGAAATCTTACTATTAAATAATTCATGTCATAATTTTGAGGTAAAACAATTTTGGAAAGTAATGAATCACATAGCAGAAACTTGCTTCAAAATAATCAAGAAAAACTTGATTATATACTGTTTTAAAACTTGGCAAGTATTTGATATCTCAGTGTCAAACCACATCCACAGTGAAAGAATGGATCTTTTAATATATTTTTTAATGTTTCAGGTATGCGTATGTACTTTCACAATATAAACTATACTTTTGTTTTATTTTTTAGCTAGACCCTATAAACCAAATTTAGGAACGTGTATATATTATTCTAATATATCCCTCAGCAGGAGAAGCTGTACTAAATCCCTATGCTTTCTACAAAGTTTAAAGCACATTGTAAAAAAATATTGCATTAAGCTTTTTAATACAACTTTGAAAAAACTGACTATGCAATTCTAAGAGCAATCAGACTCATTAAAATTTACTCAAACAAGGTTGTGCTATGTAGTAACACTTT
Source organism: Actenoides lindsayi (assembly GCA_025331215.1). NCBI lineage: Eukaryota > Metazoa > Chordata > Aves > Coraciiformes > Alcedinidae > Actenoides > Actenoides lindsayi. Next base: position 7,518 of record WTSP01005780.1, on the reverse strand, counting down.
CAATTTTTAGGTCAAAAAGTTACTTTGGTTTATTTGAAAAAAATGAAGTAATTATCTCAAGTACATGATACTTCCACTATTATAGCAATATCATAATTACACTAGTGGTTACTAGGTCTCCTGAATATCTTTGTCTATATGACCAACAAAACCATAATGGTTTGTGGGTTGAGTATTTTTTGTTTTGTTTTAAACACAGCAGCTGTGGATACAGAGCACAACTATAAGACAAACAGAATTTTAGGCCAATGCTGCTTTTCAGTGGATGAAAGTAGAAAGCAGCAAATGAGAAACTAAACAAGACCTCAGAGGTATGCTTAAAGGTGATATAATGAAAATGCAACAATTAAAATGTCTGATAAAGAAGATGCTACTTTAAAGTGCTACAAGCGCATACATTAGTACAGTGGCATTCTTAGACCTTCCTAGCTTCAAACTGAACTAGAACTACATCAAACAACCAGCATCTTGCCTTTAACAAGTCAGATTTCCCAAGCTGTACAACACATTAAAAAAATATTTTCATTTGAGGAAATGGAACAAAATAAGGCGCACACTGCATACTACTATAAAGAGCTAAAACAGTTTCAGAACTACTCATTTTCTATATACTACTTCTATTTAGCAGGTGTTTGCACTTCACCTTCTATCCCTGCTCCATCCCCTCCCCACAGTATTCACTCTTTTTTTTTTAAAGTCAAAATCCAATTAATTTTTGAAAGCTACCAGTTCATATTTTCCCTAAGCCTTTGCAGAAGCTTTAATCATATAAAAACTACAGTACAATTCAAATACCGCTTTCATACTATGTAACAAGACAACACCTTATAACTAACTAGCAGTTACTTCCAATAACACATTGTATAAAACATACAACATCTCCAAGACTAACATCTAACACTGTACCTCAGAGAACAGACTATTTTAGGTGTATTCATGTTTGAAAAAGTCCTTGTGCATTCAAGGGAAAGGATTTTATAACGTTCAAGCCATTTCCTACAAGACAATTGCAGTTTACTCTTCAAGTCTGAACTGCTCGTGAAAGCTCCTCACCAGCCCAAGTCCCATACATACAGCTTGAGAATTTCTTCTCTTGCGTCTCAATAGGGATAGAAGTCCCAAGTTTTTTTTAAAATTAAATAAATCAGAGGCCTGAGTACCTTAACACATATATGATTTGATGAAAAAAAACCAGTTATTTTTTAGAATTAAAAATACTTACAGCCTCTCCAGTTCTTTTAAATCCTGGAATGCTCCTCTCTCGATAGTACTAATCTTGTTCTCCATGAGCTGACTGAAATATAGAAATTTTTATATATAAAGTTTTAATAGCTCTGATATAACTTGTTGAATTAGCAGTAGTCATTTAAAGGTAACCACATATTCACTAAAACAATAGAACAGTTATTCTAAAGTGACATCTACTTTAACCTTCCAGACCCCTGTCACCAACACTCTACATGGCTTCATATACCCCAAATGGGAAAAATAATCCTTAGTAGAAGAAATAAGAATACATTATTACATTTGCTTATTTACTTTAAAAGTCCCACATTAGAAAGTTACACATACGCATAGATAATGTGCACACACACATTTATAATTGCTTCTCGGCAAATGGTAAGATTCCAGTTGAATGCTATGAAAGCAAAATTATTCTCACATGAGAAGAACGAAAATATTTAACTGTCGTGTTTGTAAAAAATATCAGTGAAAGATCAGAGATCATAACCTCAACAGTAGTTTTGTGAAAAAAAAATTACTACAACATGATATTCTGTTTCAGAGAGAAATGGAAAAGGATTTTGTATGACTACTTGCTCAAATGGAATAGCCTTAAAAAATAAGCTACGTAAATTCTGCAAAATTTTAAACTTGACATTAGATTTTTTCCAAAAAAACCCACAAAACCCCACAGAATTCTAGAAGCTTCATAATGCTTGAAACAAAAGCATGTTACAAAAAACCCAAACAAACAAAAAAGCAACTCCAATCAAATCATTCCTCCTTCAAATTCACTGTTAAAGTTATTCCTTTTTGCCCAGAAACAGTACAAAAGCAATAATCATCACCTGGGACTTGCTTTTAAATTCTGTAAAGTAATAACTTTTTTTTTTCATGCATTCCCCTTATACTTCAGGTTGAGAGCATCCATTTTTCAGTGTGAACTATAATCTTCCTAACCTTAAACTGAAGTCCCTCCAACAGTTATTCAACCAATTTTAGCAGCTCTTACTTGAAGATTTAATTTGGTATGTAGTTTACAAGTTCTCTTATAACCTTAAGGAGAGATTAAAACATTTTAAACAAATTAAGGCAACTGCTTATTCGTATCACTGTATAACATATGAGGGAGGAGCTGTAAACTCAGATGCAGTAGCACAATAGTTAAAAAGTGATAACCTATCCAGCTTATCTACTGGAAGATAACAAGTTCAATGTTTTTATAACAAACTGTAGCATCAGCCCTAAAAGGTATCAGTGATAGAAACAGAAACTTACAGAACTCGAAGGTGCCTTAGACCAGCAAAGTCGGTCTTGGTGATTCTTGTGATGTTATTTCCATTAAGATCCCTAAGAAGAATAATTTATAAGTAGCAAAATTAAAACATTCAAAAGTTAAACTGTTTTGTTTTCACGGGCACAGCATTTTTAGAAATTGGGAGATGTAAATGAACCCACTGACCCATTCCTATGACTAACACTGTCTGAGTTCCTGACTTGCAAGTGACTGAAGGTTTATCTTGGAAGTAGCAATTTCAAACTTTATAATAAGAGACGCTTACAAAGTTAGTTTTGCCTGCCATTATAAAGCCCACATTTATATTTAACAATATAGAAGAGTCAAAACCTGTCTGAAAGTGGTTATAATAGCATTTAGAGAATGACTAGAGGGACTAGAGGTATTATATATATACACTACAGCAGTTGTTTGGCTGCTACAAAAACTAAACAAGTGACTGAAATCAATACAACTTCCACCAGTTTTAAGCAACTTTCGGCTTTCTTATTATTGCTACAAATGCAGAATATGGCTTAATTTTCTATAGCAAATATTAGCTTTCTAACAAGCAGAAAACTGTTGGAGGATAAGTGATGGGAAACATGATTTTGAGAACTAAACTCTTCACTCGCTGCACAGGGAACCATACAAACTACAGAATGCAAAGCGTATTCAGAAGCAACGGAAAACCATATTTAGGCCCTAGCATTTCTGTTCGTACTTCAGCACTACTTTCTCTTCTGGAGTTACATGCCCATTTTTCAGAACATTTTGGAGTCAAGATACAAGCTTCCCTCAATTCCAGTCACTACAAATAAAACCAGACTTCGCAACTCCTGAGGTAAGCCATTAGGAAGTGGTATTACATGGAAACTGCCCTAACAATTACAGCTCATTCCCAACGTAGTTGGGAACAAAACATATCTATTTTTTGTGTGTTTATACCACGTGTAGCCAAGACACTACTGTAGAGAAACCGCGCAAGTCTCAGCAGAAACGTGTCCCTGATACACTTCCTGAGTGAAATTTATCACTCGAGATGTGTTCATAGTCAACATTTAAATGACTTATTAGAGAGCAAGAAATAATGCGTTCACCTCTCCCACTCCTTAGATCCCTCTGAAAGACAGACTGATACGATAAATAACTGACCACATGCTTGCTGTCTCTCAAGACTAGAAAATACTCTAGCCAGAGGGTACAGGAACAAGAAGCAGATGGGGGGAGGGAGCACAGCTAAGGCACAACTGCGTGCCGTGTGAGTGGCAAAGAGGCTAAAAACCCCCCGCCTGCACTCGCCCTGAAGCAGATGCTTGCGCCGGGGCACAACCCCGCCGGGCTCCAGTCTCCCGCCAGGACAGCGGGCAGACAGCGCGGCCCTCGCCCACCTCCCCGCGCGGTGCGGGAATGAGCGCCGCGCGCCCGCGGAGCTCCGCCGCCCGCCCCGGGGCCTGCCTGCGCCCGCAGATCGCCGCGGCCCGGCTCTAACCCAGCGCCTCGGGGAAAGAAAGCTGCAATAGCGAAGTTTGTCGGGAAATGGGTGACGCCTCGGGGAGAGGCCGCTCCGCCGTCGCCTCCCCCCGGGCCGCGGTCGTGTCCGCCCCGCCGCCTCCGCTCCCCGCGCGGCGGGAACCGCGCTCCTCACCGCGGCTTCCCAGGATGAAAGGCAACGGCTGGAAGCAGCGTCCACCTCTCCCGCCCACCTCTCTCCGCGTATCGCCGGCAGCAAGGGACGGGAACGGAACCCTCCCAAAGGGCGTCGGGACCCCACACCGGCCCGGATCTAAGGGCCACCTCTGCCCAGCCAGCCGGCCAGGAGCCGTGACGGGAGCCGAGGGGCGCTTGCCGCCACCCCGGCCGTGTTACTTACAGCCTCTCGGTGTTGCGGGGGATGTTCCTCGGGACGCCGCGAAGCGCCAGCCCGTGACAGTCCACGGTGCTCCCCGAGCAGGAACACTGCGCAGGGCACGGCTGCGGCGTCACCTCGCCCGCCATCGCCAGCAGCAGCCCTAGGGACAGGGTGAGCTTCCCCCAGCCGCACATCATCACCGCCCGCTGCCGCCCGGCCGGGGCCCGCCGGCCTCGGCCCCGGGGAGGCGCGGCGCGCACCGCCCTCCTCCTCGCCGCGGGGAGCGCTCGGGCAACTTTCAGGGTGCAGAGAAAGCGAAGTCTTTTCTATCCAAAGCCGAGCCAAGAAAACAACCCCGGCAAAGTGAGGTGGGTGGCAGCGATCCGCGGTGAAGGCAACTTCGCTGGGAGGGGGGCCGGCCCGGGCCCGCCTCCCTCGCTAGCCCGTCGGGTGGTGGGAAGAGGCAGCGCTTGAGTCTCGTCTTCACACGCTCCCTGCGAAGGCGAAGCAAACCCACGGGCTCAGGGTACGGCAGATCTGGTCTAGCTCCTTTTCTGCCTCCACGCTCCTTTCAAAGCCGTGACTCCCCTCTGAGCCCCCGGCTGAGAGGCCGCACAAGCGGCGCGCTTCCTCCGCGGCGGCCCGCGCAGCGCGGCAGCCGCTCCCACGCGTGTCCCCCGCCGCGGGCCGTTCACAGCCCCACGGGGGGCGGCGGCGGGGCTGACACCGCGCACACACCGCCCTGCCAGAGGCGCCTCAGCAAATCATACCCCTCTCGCAAGCATTCATCAAACTGTCTCACGGAAGGAGGAGGGAGGGGGGGAAGAAAAAAAAAAAAAAAAAGTCAAACACACAAAATGAGGTTGGGCTCGGCTTTCCACCCCCCGCGCCCTCTCCTGCTGTAAGCTCCCAAGCCAAGTTTAGCAGGAAAGGGCTGGTCCTAGAGCACGATAATAATAAGCAGTCGAAAAGTGATTCGTTGCCCTGCTGGAAGGGAGTTCATCCACGACCTCCTTCTCGGTGACAGATCACAGCTATAGATCCTCCTGTGATCCCAGGAGCACGGCGAGACAGACCAGATGTGCGGCGAGAGCGGGAGGGGTGAGGGGGTACGTTATTCTACTCCCCGCGGTCTCCCGGATACCGTGGCTTTGCTGCGGCAAAGGCACCTGATGGGAAAGGTAGGAACTGCTCAGTCCTTCCAGGTGAGGGCAGTTCAGCAGCTCCTGGGGTTGCTGCAGCAAACGGAGCAACTTTCCTCCTCTCCCGGAGCCCGCCGAGGCACAGCGCCTTGAGAAAGGGTTGCGCCTCTTCTCCCGATCTCGCCAGTGCACCTGAGCTGTCGGTGCCGGTGCCGAACAGCTGGGCCCGGCTCTCGCCTCCCTGGCGGCGGCGCTCCTCCGGCGCAGAGGGAAACGGCGGAGAGGGCGGGGGGGAAGCGGGCGAAGGGAGGCGACACGCCGGCTCCTTCCCTCGTACCCCCAGTCTCTCCGCTTGAACAATAGGATGGCACCGCTGCACGCAGGCCGGCTCTGTTCTCCCCGCAGCAAGGTGCCCGCCGCCGCCCGCGGAAAGTGCTGCCCGAGAGCGGCCGCCAGCCGAACCGCCGCCGGCACCTCGCCAAGCACTCCCCGCCTTCGCCGCTCGCCCGACCCGGCGCAGCGCCCCTCACTCCGCTCCCACGGAGCCGGCAGTGCCCCACGCGCCGCCCTATATAGGGGCGGCGGGGCCGCGCCTCCTCGGCCCCGCCCGCAGCGCCCCGCGCCGCGCTCACTGGCTGCATCGTCGCCCGCCCCGACCGGCCCGGCCCGGCGGCCCGTGGTGGCGGCGCGGCCCATGTGACCGGCCCTCCCCGGCCGCCGCGGCTCATCCCCCGCCCGGCCCGAGTCCCCGCCCGCCTCGCCCCCAGCGCAGCGCAGCGCTCTCCTGCGTGTAGCAGCCCCGCACCGCAGGCAGCCGCCGCCGCCCCGGGACCTGGCGCCATGGTAAGGGCGGCGCGGCCGAGGGGGGAGGGCGGGGGGGGCGGGGGCGGCGCAGCCGGGCGGGGGGGGGACGGGAGCTGAGCGGGCGCGGCCCGGCGGGGCGCGGCGCCGGCCCGCGGGGAGCCCGGGCGCGGTGAGTACCTGTGCCCCGCGGGGCCCGCCGCACCGTTCTGCTCCGCGCCGGGCCCGTCGCCCCGTGGCCCACCTGCCGCGGGGCTTCCGGGGCCGGCCGTCGAACCCTCCCCTCCCGGGGCCGTCTTTTTCCCCGGGGGGGATCTCGGGACTGACCCTCGGGGCCGTTCCCCGCCCCCTTCCCCCGGGGTAGTTCCGGGACTGACCCCTCCGGCGTGCCCCCCGTCCCGCGTGGTTCGGAGACCGGCCCCGCCAGCCCTGTCCCTGGGGGCGGGGGGACACCCCCGAATCACTCCCCTCAACGGTAGTGGCCCAGTCCCTTGCCTTAGAGGGCACCCTGCTGTTGTGTCCCTTCCCCTGGGGACAGCCTGGTGCTCCTCTCGGGGCTGTCCCGGCGGAGCACGTTCTGAAACCGCCCCCCTTAGCACTCTGCCCCGGCCCCATCCCTTGAGGCATCTCCTCAGGCAGGCCCCGGAGCCAGCTCCTGCCCCTCCAGGTTCCCCAGCTGGGGCTGGCTCCCTCCCCTTCTCCTGGGGCTCCCCTCCCCACCTGTGGCTGAGCCCCTTCCTCCCGAGTTCATCCTTCCCACACCCCCTCTGCGCTTCCTCGACGGGGTGGTGCTTGCTGAGTCGCCCTGAGCCCATCCTGGTCGCCCATCCCGGTCACCCTTCCCGCGGGGCCCTTGCTGCCCAAGGCAGCTGGCTGGGGAGGGAGCAGGAGGACCTCGGGTGGGTGCTGGGGAGGGGGTTGCTCCCCCCCCACAGCGGGCCTGACCGTGGCGGAGGGAGAGGTGCAGCGTGTGGGACTGGCTTGGACTGGGCTAGCGGGAAGCGGAGCAGCCCGCATCTCCCCCAGAGCTCGGTGGCATGTGGAGACGCACGGCACTCGGCCTCTGCGGTCCCTGCGTCCCCTCTCGTGATGAGCCAGCTCTAGAAACGGATCAATCCTGTAAACAATTCCTCTCCCCGCGGGGTGCTGTGAGCTCTCCCGCCCTGCCGGTCGGGGACACCAGCTGGGCCCCGCGTGCCCGGCCGAGCCGAGGGTCCAGCGAG
>WTSP01005779.1:0-58329 GCA_025331215.1 Actenoides lindsayi | reverse complement strand
AAGGGGGGAGGGGGGGGGGGAGGGGGGTGGGGTTTAATGTCACAGCCCTGTGATGCAAGCCCTGGCACAGAAAGCTCAGACACCCCAGAAAACTGCACCAAACAATGTTCTAGTCTTATGTTGTTATCGATTTAACCGTACATCCCTAGCTGCACTGCCTTTTATTTATTGCCAATGTCATACGCAGTAAACGGTTCTGGTCATCTAACTGTACACACAAGAAACCCAGACATGGTTTTCACAGCTGATTTTCTGAAGTCGAGAAAAAAATAAACTGTTGTAAATCTATTTTGTTTCATTCTAAATCTACCGTGTTACAGTCTAAAATACACAGGCATCCTATATTATCAGGTACAATATTATAACTAATTCTATATTCTTCCCAAAGTAAATGTCAATGATTTTGCATCTTTCAGATTTAACTCAAAGGCATTTTTCCCATCTCCAAATTTGCTGTTAGGCTTTGAGATTTGCCAAAAGAAAACAGACTCTAAGATGTCATACATTGTTCCTGAGGAGGTTCTTCTAGCATAGAAATTACTCATATTGAAAACAAGAAAATATAGCTGAATACACACACTTTCTAAACTGAAAATGAAGATGGGCTTACACATGGTAGTCTGGATTCTGCTGTAGCTCCAATATTGGTGACTTGGGAAGAGAGAGCACTTGTGAACCCCCACATGTTTTGCCATCATCAAGCACAAGTGCTCTCAGGCTGTGACTGACTCTGCCAAATCAACCCCAGCCCTGGCAAGAAGAGAAAGGGTCACCACACAGAGCCAGGAGATGCTGCTATGATACCCAGTGAAGGCCTTCCTCCATCTCGCCAGGCTGCAGCTGGCTTGAGCTTCCCAAGGGAGAAAGGCATGATTATTGTAACCAGTGAATGCCGAAATATTCATGACCTTCAGCGACTGTTATCAGCATTTTTATTTAAAGCCAAGCCAAACTTGTTTCAAATTAAAATAAACTTGTGTGGCACACTAGGTTCCATGTTAATCCAAAGTCACTGGGCTCAAACTGTGCATTCTTTTCAATATCCTACTAACAAAAAAAAAAACCCTAAACCATATAGTCTCACCACTGCCACTGCTTATACTCTAATACTAAACAGACCCTTCTGGAGATTCAAGGCAGGAAATTGCACAGACAAATAACAAAGACAAGGCCTGCTCCACAAAACAGAAACTCTATTCATCAGGCAGGAAACAAGAAAGAGACTGGAAAAAGCAGACAGAGAGTGGGGAGTGATGCTGCAGTCAAGAGAACAGACATCAACAATAAAGCAAGAAACTCAACCAATGTCAGTTCAGCAATTTACAGGCAGCAAAGGCTGAACTTGGTCAGCTGTCTCAACATTTTATTTTTTTTTTAATTACTGAGCTTCCAGGTGGTTAGAAGTATTTTTGAGGGATAAAGCTCTGCCTTACCCTACCTTACCCAAAGTATCATGTTCAGCAATATGAAAGTGATATATCAACACACTACTGGAAGCAACTTGGAAGAGGTCTTCTGAACCACCCCAGGGATGGAACGAGCCACACCTGAGTCAGTTGTGATCCTTGTCTAACCTTGCCTTAAAACCACTGACCATGCAGATGCCACAGCCCCCGGGGTGGCACCAGGGCTGCACTGCGTCAGTACATTTATTTTTGGAAAATTCTACGTGAGTCTGCACATCACTGTCTTCACTTATCAGCCTACTATCTTGCAGTACATTCATTTATATTTTTTCCTCATGGAAATAGTTCTAGCTTGCCCTGTAATTTTAGTTATACACTATTTCCATAAAAGACACATATATGTTTGAGTTTGATGTCATTTTAACAGTCTGTTATTTTATTATGTTCAGCTAATGGTGCTTTCTCACATAATACAGCTATAAAAGATTTCCAACATTCTTTAATGCTGATGTTGATGGATTGGTTTTTTTCTCCCTGAAGCTGTCTTTTTAGTTACAAATCGAAATAATGTATCAATTCAGTTTAGCTTTTACATCACACTGGATATAACTGTATTTATTTCAGTAGCAGCAAATTGTTTGAAATATTTAATATTCCATACTCAATAGCGTTGTGATATTTTACATTAGAATTGTACTGCACATTACAAATACAATATACATAGTCTAAATATGAGCCAGCAATACCACACTTAAAATCAGGAATACCAATTTAGAAACTGGGAAATGCTTCAGCATACATTTAACACACTCATTCTGTAGTGAAGGGGACTACTGTGTCACCTAAGTGACAGCTTAAGTGCCTAAGTGACTCTAGGCCTCATTATTTTTTATATCATAGAGAGCAATTTTTATTCTTCCCTTGCTTACCAGACTCCTAAATCTCCACTTTGCAGCCCCAATGATTTTTTGTTTGGAACGACAAAGATCCTACAACACATGTAGCATATTTTCCACAATTCCATATCTTTATCCTTCTGGCTGTACGATCCTTTCTCTTTCCATGTCTGAAGTGCAGGTTGAATTCCACCTTCCCATGAACTAACTGCATCTGACTACTTTTAAACACTGTGCTGTAATCTCTGCTGCTTCTTCCTTTTCTTCTTCTCAGATAACCCCATTCATGAACCTGTACATTTAAAAAAACCGTCCACCATCTGCAAACAGCCTAAATATCATAAAAGCAAAATATTTCATTTACATGTTAAATTCCTTCAGTAATAAGACATGCATCAGACCAATTGTCAGATGATCTAATGCCTACAGCAGACTTGGGTTTTTCTTGAGAAAATAAGGGTTTTTTCTTATACTGCCTGCCAACTGATTTAGTTATGAATTAGAAATACAAGACCTTCAAAAAGGGCCCTGAGCAGCATGGAAAAGTAAAACAAATGTAGTTTAAGATGATATCAACCTGAAAAAGTTATTAATACAAGAACTGGCCTCCTTCTGTGAACTGAAACAGACTCCTGGAACCCCTTCCTCAAATACACTGGATAAAGCATAAAACAATTTATGCCAGAAACAGATAAACCAGGGATCCATTAATGGAAGACACTGTGTTTTCTGCACAAAATGCTTCATTTTATCAGGATGACTGACAACAAAGATGTCTTCAGTGTTTCTTTGGTGAACAGGCTGGCAATGCAGCTTCAACCAACAGTGTGTAGGTTTGAGGGTGTCTGTTTTGGGGTTCATTTTTTTTTCAGGATTGGAAAGGCATTTCCTCTACTGAGTTTTCCTTGGCTGTTCAATATTTATTACAGGTACTTAAGCAGAGCTTTTATTGCTTAATGTTCCATTTCCTTCCAAAAGGGTAACACTGATACATGTGTAATGCTGGCTTACAGACTCATAAAATTGATGGCAGCTCCAAACTTTGCCTGGACATAATCCTACCAGCATGCCAGCCCCACAACAGCATATATTAGTGCAAAACTCCAAATAGGCTTCACTGGGAAGTCTGTCACCACTACCATCTGCAACATGAATTTACATAAAAGAGCCAAAAACATGAAGGACTTTTTATCCTGCCATTTTCTCCTGTCTATGGACACACACATACATACCTCCCTGCATGGCAGAGAACTGGCTAGGGAACCTGAAGATTTGAGAGTAGGTAGGAAGCCTTGGGTATTACACTTAGTTTAATACAATATTTATCCTCATAGAGGTTGGAAGTTTCCAATAAGGTTGCTGCTGTGGTGAACTGCATGGAAACAAATCCCTCTATGTGCAAAGGTAGCCAGCAGGATTACAACAGTGCACAGGTCAAGCACTGGCACTTTCCTCTGGGATGGATTCTAGTATTGCTGCCTATTTGCTTTTGGGAGCAAGACAGCTTTTTTCTCAGAGAGAAGCAGCATCTTAGGATACCTTCCAAGCTTCGATCAGAAACTTATCAGGGAATGAAAATCACTAGCACCGGTCAGGAAGCTCAGAAATCAAGATGTGGGGCATGGAGCAGGACCAAAGATGCCAAATACAGCCATTTTAATAAAAAACAGATGAAAATTTCTCTTATTGCTAAATTCCAGGGACAGAATTGCCTGTCTCTAGTAGCAGAAGGCTGGAGAAACAGATTACATCTCCACATCAATTACAGATATCTGACCAAATCTGCAAGGAAGGCTACAATGGCCTCTACCCCCTGTATCCCCAGGTCACGGCACTCTATGCTCAGTGGAGAACTGGATACAACTGATGAAAACTGGGTTCTCCTTATCAAGAAGATTTTCATTTTTGCAAAGGGGAACATCTGTGATGGCATCTAAAGGAGTGTGACAAAAGGCTCCACATTTAACCCATTTTAAGCCTGTCATCAATGCTGCCAGAAAGGGGCCTGAAAGTTGACTTACATTGCACTGCCATTGCTAAGGGCTGTTATTTGCTATGCAGCAGTGCTCTTCCCAAGCTCTTCACTCTTTACTCCTCTTAAAGATGACCATGCACGAAGCACACAGCTATGGCAGCACTTGGCAACCACCTGCCTGGCCTCACATGGTACTTCTGCCTTCACAGGTTGCAATGCTCCAACTGCAAGTTAAGGAGGCATAGGATCAAAGATGAGGAAGGATATGGAAGATTTTGATTTAATTAAAAGCTTAGATCCTCTGCATTTACAGCCCCCGTTTCTTCCTTTGTCTCATGACACAAGCAGTTTGAGAGTACTGTTAATGACAGGCACCTCGAGACTACACCCTGAAGAAGCTGTGCCCTCCCCAGTCTCCTGTACAAGCACAGGTATCCACCAAGTCTCCCTTTCTAATCCCATATTAAACATCACTGGGATGTTTATTTTCAAAGAAGCCATCATCTAAGTGCCAAACTCACTCACTCTCAGTTAAGATTTTCATTTCACCTTCCCCCTTCTGCACATATATATATTTATTCCCCCAACACCAACACAGATGCACTCACATAGAGGTATCAGTAAATAGGACTCTGCTCTTCTCTGTATATTAAAGCTTCTTTCTTGAGTGGGATTAATCTTGGCAGCTGTCTGACAGGAGAGACTGTGTGGGAGGAAAATGGTTTTATCTAAAACTTGAAAGAAAGCAAAATAATCTTTGAGAGAACAAACTGTGTTTCAACTCTTGCTCCTTCAGTGCAAGACTATTTACTAACAAAATACCCAACAACAGCAAAAATAAGAAAATATTGCTCTGAAAGGTAACATAATGACCGTACATTTTTTTTCCCTTCACTTACATGGCCACTTTTCAAAACAATTATTAAAAATACAGCTGAACCTCTCCATAGGAGGCCAGAATTTAAGTCAGCTTTGAAAAATCAAATATGAAGGAAATCTCATGATTTTCTTTTAGCTATGGTGGTGCAGAAAAGGTCTCTGCTTCCCCTCCTGCCTCTACTGTACTTTCAGAGACAGGAAACTTAACAAACAGGGCATTATTGAGTATTTCCATATTTCTGATTGACTTTTCTAGAGCAGTCATTCTGCTAAAACATACCCCTGTTCCTCATCAGTAAAAACAAAGTTTGCTCTTACAGAAGCTACATTTCCCCTTGGCTCACAGGGAAGTGTCCCATGGAAAAGGGTCACCTTGCACTAAGGCTGTGTTGTGATCTGCACTCAGGAGGCAGCAAGCTTTCATGTCAGCGTGGACACCCTGCTTCCAGTCTCCAACCTACCCCTGTGCTTCACCATGACCTCCTTGGCTCATGGACTGACTGCATGCCCAAATCACTCAATGTTTTTTCTGATTCTGGGCTCTTGTTCCAGCCTGTGCCACTTATTGTCTCCTCACCTTTATGCTGATGTCCAGTCCCAGCCTACCTGGATTCCTAATTGGCTTTATCCTGCTCAGGGCCCTTGCTCCCTGCGATCGCCCTGCTGTTTCCACCTCCCAGGTGCCTGCACCCATGGGTCATGGCAAGGACTGCCTCCCTGCCTGCAGCTCTAGGGGAAAGCACAGCAGCTACTTCAGCCAAGCTTCCCAAGGCAAACCAAGGTTAATGGCTGACCTTTAGGTCTGAGAAATTTCAGCTCAAGCAATTAGCAGAGAAAGGCAGACAAAAAATGCAATTTTGCAGGGAAAGTGCTGGATATCTTGCTATTGCATCTCACCTTATTTAAAATTCCGGCTTTAACATGTAAAAAGGTTAAAGATACTTCCCTCCTCTCCCCCACCCCAAAATCTACTTGGCGTTAAAGGTACGTGCAGTAACATAACAAAATACAAGCCCACCTGAAACATCGTGGAAGTCTGCAATGAATACAAAAGAGTTGTTTCTGAGCAAACCTCTCCTGGATGGTTCTCTGTACCTCAGAGAATGTAATTTAAATAACTAAACAGTCTCCATTTGAAGCAGTTCAAATCACTGTGGCATGTACCATCCCAACAGTGAGAATCCCTGAGAGGACTGTACTGACAGCAAAAGTCACGGTGCATTATGCACCTGCCATTTTTTTCTTGAAGAGTTCAATAGCACAACACGCAACGTGACACTATTACATATGCCTTCACCTGCTGCCAGTACTGCTTCAGGCTTCAGCAACACTCAGGTATTAAATAATGTCAAATCGATTATATTTGAGGCTGTTCTTCAGAACAGAGAGTCAGTTCTTGGTAGATCTCTAGGAAGGCTTCTTAATGATACTCCATTCACATCCCCTTGACAGCCATTACTGTTATCACACAACCACTGCATATGTTTAGCGTGTCTTCAAATTGTTTTGGTAAAAACATACTATAGATTTTATACAACAAAGATTTTCCAAGTATTTTAGAAGACATGCAGATCATGAAAATGATGCAAGTAATCCATTCGCATAAAGGTCTGCCATCTATCTCCCTGGCCTCTTGAAAAACTGACATGGTTCCCCAAGGGACTTACTTGATTAAAGAACATTAATTAATTGAGAGAACATCTGTGCTGCTTTTCAACTAATCATTAAAATTAGTCAGGAACTGTAATCTCCTTAAAAGTGAAAAGTACACAGAATAACTGCAGCCCATTTTCTCACAACATTTGGGTAGGGCTAAGCAACTACAGCATTTACCAGGAAGGTTCCCAAAAGATTTGTAAGGCCCTGTGGTGGAAGCTTGCTTCCTGGCTAGCCTGACAACAGGAACATTTTCTTCTTGGCTTTATGTGTTAACATATTAACCATGACAGTGCTGACATTTGTTGCTAAGTAAAATTGAATGTAAATGGTCTAGAAAGCTGCCATTAAATTGAGGAATTATTTTTGGAGTCTGAAATTAAGTACTGTCAACACAACTCATGTTTCCACTTATACACACATATGACAGGAATTTTAATGACTTCTCCAGACTCCACATATAGAGGAAAAAAAGGGAAATGAGAGTAATGATTTTAATTGTTCTCAAACTGTATTACAAAAACCAACTGACTTATATGGTATAAGAGCTCAAGGACTATCCAACAGGACAGAGTAAGTAGGAGGGCTAGGCAAGAAAATGTCACATTACACGGAAATGAAACGTTACCTCCATCCCCCTTGCATCTCCCAGTGTAACCCACGAGGTCAGGATACATCCATCATCATTTTCCTCACATGGGAGATATCAGTTATTTAAACACAGGGCTTTATTCCCTGAGATCAAAGGAAGGATCCAAGGAGAGCTAAGCCATTGGTATGCAGCACCAGGAAGAAGTGGAGATTAACAGCAAAAAGCAAAACAAAACAAAAAAATGAAAAAGAAACACTTCACTGCATATGACAGAAGACAACTAAGAGTCTAGAGACAGCAAATACCAGATAACTGCAAAAAAGAGCATCTCTGAATGAGAAGGTAGAGTCATTTAAGCTGTTTTTAATAGCACTGCAGACAGTCTAGAGGTAGTCAACGCAAGAGCCAGTTTAGAATTAGTACAGGAGTGCTCAGATATGTAATATGAGGCTGTGATGAGAATTAGTGGATTTATAAAAATATCACAGATATTTGTAAAATTTTCAGAGGCTTACAGAAACATTCATTTCTTGCACAGAACCACCTGTACGACAACTTGTACTCAGTCACGAGTTTACACTGTACTCAATTGTATGCTTCTGCTGAAATGGCTTTTAAGAAGATTAGGTGGTTCAGGAAAACGAAAGACATTTTCTTAGTATCCACTAATTGTAAATAGTTTCTCAATGGTTTACTTTCAGATCCCTGCTTGGTAAACTAAATGAGGGAAGCCTGAGAATTCCTATTTCAAGGCAGATTGAATGGGTCTCTCCCTCAAAGCCCCTCAACTGTACCTGGTACCAGCTTTAGAGAAGGGGGCCAGGAAGAGGCACCTTAGAGCACTGGAAGGCCAGCAGCAGCTCCAGGAAACCTGCCCATTCTCAGCTCTCAGCACATCATGATGAAGCCATGGGGGTGGGCAGCACCTGGAACCTGTGTGGTTCACTCACATGGCTCCCAGCTGCAGAAGATGTCAGCCACACACAACACATCTGGACCTGGGCCCAGAGCCACTTGAAATTTCTGCAGAAGTAGGAAATTGAAGCTGGGAATTCAACAGACCTTGCTTGCTCTAGTGTCACAACAACTACAATCTTATTTAAGCTATTTTTCTTTTCTTCCTACTTCTCTTTTCATAGGTGCCTGGAATAAAATTGTTCTTCCCCCTCTTTTTCACTACAATGTAAAGAGCTTAAATCCTACTGAGGGATTAAAAAAAATAAATCTATTTGCCATCATGATATCATTCCTCAGGCTTATCTACTTTCTGTGGGCTGTAAATACACATTTTGTGCTCCCTCGCTCCACTCCAGCCCAGTATTATACTAGTGTAAAGACTCTGAAGAAAAAAGAACTCACTAGTGCGAGCTCATAGCCTTCTGCACAAGGAGCCTTTCCCTCCTGTCTGAGGGATTTATGCTTCTGAAAACCAAGTAAAACAATTTGCAGACTGTGTGCAAGAGCCTCTAAAAGAAATACTGAAGTTTGACAGCATATACTTTCTTAGCATCTGGGATGTACAACCATTCCACGAGAAAAAGTCCCAATGTCACTGCAGAGAAAACACCACCATTCACACCACAAAGTCTTCTGGGCTGGATGACATATGACCTAGCAGGATGCCTGCAGGGGACAACTGTGGCATGTACCCTGGACAGCCCTTACCTACAGTGCAGGGTGCAGTGAGATATTCTGGAGACTATGGCATCACTGAGTCTTACTGGAGAAAGGATACACCTCAGAGAATGTCAACGTATTTGTAATAATGAAACGGCACTTGTTTGGGAGGTATGCACTTAAGGCAATCACCAAGCTTGAAACAAGCATGGGGCTGGGGGGAAGGGGGGAAATTAGCCATAACCACAGATTTAATCATCACCCTGATCTCATTAAAAAAAAAATAGTCACAAAGAAAACAGGGTAGGTGCACATCATGATGAACCACTTACCCTGGTATCCTTTTCCAGATGAAGCTTGTGTTGAAGACTGCGTCTTCTCCTGGCCTTGGCAATGCCATTGTGATAAAAGAAGTATCCAGTATCTAAAAATGGGAGCTGAGGAAGAGAGAGAAAAACCATTATGGAGCTATCGGCTACCAACGCAGATGACATGGAAAACTTTTACATGTGAAGCAACTCAGGAATCTACAACAGGGCTTGTGAAGAGTTAAGCCCAAGGGCCCAAAACACTCTTCAGAATGTCATTTCTAAGATACTTTAGAAAAGTGTGGCCTGCAGCATAAAAGTTATTTGCTACAAGTTTACAACATGTAACTTCAGTTCTATAGGTTTGGTACCATTTTCACCTCATGTTAAAGGTCAACGGTGCCAATATTTCTGAAGGGCTTCCCAAATCACATCAGAATTATTTCCTATTTCCTGAAAAAGCCAGGGTTAAAAAAAAAAACCAACCAAAAAAAAAAACCAAACAAAAAACCAAGACCCACGAACAAAAAAAAAACCCAACCTAACTAAAAAAAACCAACAACAACAACATTAACTACAAATTATTTGACCATCTTTCAGCCATGAGGCATTACACCAGTGCTTTTCTGAGTCATTGTAATGCACGTGAGCTGATGTAAGCAGAAAGCAAAATGCTTTCCACTCTCAGAAAAATCTGGTATTTGGAATTTCATCTGAACACCAGGAAATGGAACGTATGAAGAATACGAAGAAAACAGACAGCTCACAGCATCCAGGTGGGAACAGTCTTGTACAGTTTTACTGTCGAGGAAATTTAAGCAGCAAGCAAACACATCCCTAGGGCTTTCCAGCCCCACCTAAGGCAGGTGCAAGGGAAGGAAGGTGTACATCCATTATTAAAGGCTTCTCTATCCACAGCATTGGCAGAGAGTGACTTGGAAGACTAGTAAACATTTATCTTTGAGAAGGCTAAAAGACATGGTGTTAGGAGAACAGCATCCCACTTCCAGCAGTCAATTAGAAAGCTCCAGTTGCATCTCAAATTCTACAGCTTTTTCCCCATTCCAACTAAATAAGGAGATTCTGGTTGAATGTTTAAATCCAAGCAACTATCTGCACATTTTTAAAATTATCAAGTTTCTCTTGATAAAAGTTGGGGGGAAGGGGGAGAAAGGCTCTTGTTGGGAAATTATGTTAATGCTGTGAACATTGTGACTTCAAAGGTTAGACTACGCTGCATGTAAAATAAGTATTTAAAAGATATATTCCCAAAGAACTGTGACAGCCCCGTTCATCTCCTTTTTATTATCTATATGTCATGATAATGTAAACCTCTTAGCAGGAGTTCAAAGTACAGAAAAACTGAGACTGATGTCTAGATAGAATATTCCTTTCAAAAACATGGGCTGAATAAGGATAGCAGGATCTTGCTGACATAAAACAGATTTTTGTTCCTGCAGACAGGTATATACAGTTCACAAATACAGTTTTCCTTCTCTGAAATTATCTCCTATTTCATTAAATCTATCACTATATTTGGTACAGTTTTGCAAATATATTTTGGCGTACATGTGGAGCAGTGTCAGAAAGAAAGATTCACAGTGAATTCTGATAATTTAAAATTCAGTCACATTCCAAAAATGAGTATGTGAGGTTTTGGGTTTTTTCCTAAAAAGTCCTTTTTTATGTTAATTTCCACATTCAATATCAATGAAATCAAAGCATTTAATTTTTGCTTTTAAAATTCCATTGAGTATGATACATAATGCATAAATGCAAGGAAACTGAAAAAAAACCCCAAACCGTAAAAAAATAAAGCATTCTGTTCTGATAAAAAGACCTCTTTTTAAGTGTATATAAAAGGTTAAGAAGATTTCATCAAAATCATTATGGTTCCTTGGAGCTGATTTGCAGGGCTGACTGGAGAGCTTTTCTGGCAGAATAATCAGAATATTTTGCTTCAGCGCTGTATACATGTGAAGAGCACAACAACTGAGGCAGAAGGAGAAGTGAGGTTATGAAAGCTCAAGGCAGGGGCCACAGAAGTCTCCTATTTCTATGCTTCATATCCATCCTCAGAGTCACAGCTCTTAAGACTCAAATTTCTGTCTGGGTTTACTTCATTATTTAAAGCGCAGATTTATGTTTAAAAACCATACTCCTGACATCCTTACCAACTGGATAGTTAGGTATTTCCATAATCCAGATTTTGACAGTGGATCTGACTGTCCAGGAAACGGCCCTTCCCCCATGTCAGATACATTACTCTATGCCTCAAAAATATGTAAGGGAAAAAAAAAAATAAAATCTAAATAGCCAGATCAGTTACAGCTCGAAATCCATCTCACTGTGATAACCATTACCATCCATTGCAAGCTGTGGTCTAATAACCCCTCTAACTCTCTCTGTGAAATCAGGTTATTTTCCTTCTTTTTATCTCAGTATCAACCATTCAAGCCAATTCCAGTCAAATATTATCTTGATGTTCTTCCATTAAGGAAGATTCTTGCCAATTTTGAAGATATCTGGAAACGTACAACACATATTCGCTGTTTGTGTTGTACTGCCACTTACAATGAAGCAATATATTACGTAGTAAAAGTCTAAAGCCTATGTTTTCAAGCCTCACCATAATCGTAAGTAATTACATTTAGTATAACAGTGACTGGATTTACGGACAAGATCATGAATAAGTTTGACTGAGACTATTCAACTCCACAGATATCCCAGCAATCTTTGAGGAACTCAGATATTTTACAGTTTGGGTAGTTTTCACACTCATTCAATGAAACCAGGGCGAACAGACAGGAAGGCAGCTGTGTGAGGCAATACCCAAGACATGACAGGATCAAACACCATGGACGGTGAGGAACGAATAGCAGAAAGCAAGCAATTTGCAGGAAGAATATAAACTCTGCAGTAAATCCTTAAAATAAATGACTGTACATACAGGAGAAGACAGATGCCAAGCAAAGGGCCTAAAACGTTGCACACTTTGATGAGGATTTTGCATTGAGATCTGTGAATACCACAAGCAATCACTAAAGTGCTCCTGTTTTGATCAACTCCTGCTACGGAGTCAGTAACTCCTCTGCGGTGACCAAACAGCAAGATGCAGGTAGCTCCCAGCAGGGTTTACATACCCACTATTAGCTTCTCCAGGAGGGCTGCTCTGATTTGGAGCTAGAGCAAAATAGCAAATAGCAAAATGAACAGTGCATGTAATGAAGTGAAATGAAAACAGAAGGGCTCCTGTACATAAAAAAACTCCAAAATGTCACCAGCAGTAGCTACTCTGTAATATTCTCATCATAAAGCTGGAATCATATTTGAGTTAAACTCCTATTTTGGCAGCAGCAGGCTCCTGTGCATAACACAGAGGAATAATGCACTCAGCCTGGTGGCTCAAGTTCATTCTGTAAGATAGAAGCAAAGCTTCCTGCCCTTGAAGAAAAATTAGCAACTATATAAGATAACTAATTACTGGGAAGCACTTGAATATTCAAGCGAGGAGGATTATCCAGAGTTAGGAAAGGGGCTGCTATTGCCTTGATGTATAAATATGGTCTAAACCAAAGTAGGACTCGGAGAATCTCAGGAATCACAGGAACTTTGTTACTTGCAATGTTTGTATAAAATTACTAGAAAGACGTACAAGCAAAACCATAATCACAAGTACAACATAGCATGTAGAGCACAACCTTATATACCCACTCCTTTTCTTCAGATTTACAACCTCCTTGTGGTTATTAACAATACTATCTAAAGTAAAGATGAAATGCTGTCTAAACTCCTTCCCGAAAGGAAAGACCAGAAAATAACTTTTGAAAATCCAAGAATTGACTAAATGGAGGAAAGACAACCTCTTTAAATGGAAGAGGCTTATTTAGAAAGCAAAATGCCTAGGGTATACCAGTCGGTACAGAAGGAAGCAGGAAATGCTTCTTATTGTGCACAGTTTTATCACCATTAGCTCTGTAAGGTATCTTGGCTGTTCTTGTACTATTGCTCCACCACAGAAGTCCATGTGTTATTATTATTATTGATAAAAAGTAAGTTAAATTCACAGTTCCCGGCCTTTCTGCACTCTCCTCCTTACCTCTGACAATCTTTCCCCAGCAAGAAATTTACTGTGTGCGGCCCTAGATGCTACTGTTGGGAAGAAGGGCAGTGAATGGGCAGCTACAATTCTCCCCCTTACCAGACACTTTCTGGGTAGTCATTGCCAGGTACTGAAAGAGAGAAGGAAGGGAAAAAAAAAAACCCACAAAAAAACCCCAAAAGACAGTCCACTGCTGAGTCCTCAACGACTGATCTGCTCCAAGAAGGAAAAATCAGGTATAAGGTACCTGATCTAGGAAGGGGCAGGACCCACGGCTTCCTTGGAGATGATGGCTCCCATCCCATTTTGTCTACTCGACACAGAAAAAACAAAGTACTTTCTTTTTTATTTTGCCATGGACAATATACACAGTGGCACTAGATGTAGTTTTGCCTGTCTGAAAGTAATTAATATCAGCTGCAAAGAGGTGCAGGGGTTTAAAGGAAAGAAGACCTAGAAAGATTAAATTCAGATGCTGTTCCTCATTCTGAAATAGTAGCACTGGGACTACCTCGAGCCGAGCCAACACTGAAAGCAGCCATAAAAGCATCAGTGTCATCTGAACAGAAAGCCTTTAAGTAGCAATGGTATTCTGAAGCTGGAAAAAAAAAACAAATAAAAAACAACAACAACAATTTAAAAAAAAAAAAAAAAACAAAAAAAACCCCCACAAAATAATAAAAATTATGTTGAATAAAGCTACTGGTACATCAGTACTTCACCTGGCATTTACAGACTAACACTAGTTTTAAGAGGTAACACATAAAACACAAAAATAAAGAGCAAGTTCAGTTCCTAGGCTTATCTTTAACATTGCATTTAACTGACTTGTATCTTTTAACATTAAATTTTACTGACTTGCTTCAGGACTCTACCTACATACATTTTGAGCAAAACGATTTAAAAATACAAGCAAAGGATGACTTATAACAACTCAGCCCAGGGTTGCCTTCTTTGATTGTCAATACAATCAGCATAAATATATCTCCTCAGGGCTCCTTGCCTGCCTTAAAGTTAGGAATGTGTGGCCAGACATGTCTGGAGAAAACAAAACAAACCAAACCACAATACTTATCACTCAAATAATAACAAAAAAAGCCCCAACAAGTATTAATTTTTTTGTTTGGTTTTTAATGGAACACAAAACATTTCGCCCCAACAGAGCCCAAGCAAAGCTCCTGACTTTAAAAAGGGGCCATAAGTCTGCCCAGGTGAGCTCTTTCATCCCATTACTGCTCAGTAATTACACCAACGGAAAAAGCAACCCAAACCCGGCACAAGTAAATGTATTTGGAGCCTTCACAGGCCCCACAGGCCTCACTCCTTCAGCTGCCATCATAGCTGAAGCACAACAAAGTGCCTCCCAGCAGAAATTAGAAACCTTTTCGAAACCTCTTCATCCCTGTTTCACCAAATGCACTGAGGATGCTTATAAATATTCCATATGAATTTTTAATATCTCTTTCTCTCCTTTTCCCTCATCCCAATTAGCATTAGAAATCATTTTAATTTTAAATACACAGATGGGAGCCCAAGTCTGAAGTCAAATGCACTCAATATAGCGATGAGGGCCACGTAAGAGTAGAGCCAGCTAGAAACACAGGCGGCCCCAGGCACCAAAATAACATAGGACAAAGCACAAGGAAGAAAGGATTAATTCAAACGTCGGTGGAGAAATGTGAAATAGCACAGAGGACTAAAGCTGTGTCAGACCTTACCAAACAGGAAATCCAGTCCACTGTGTCCGCACAGCCCCAGGCAAGGATTTCACACTTTCTCATTAGTGCGCTACAATTACTCTAAAGGTTCAGCATAAGGATCCACACAAGCTCCAAAGAGCTGTGAAGACTGGTGTGGTCAGGTCTCATGTGACTCAGTGTTCCTAGCTCCTTTCTCATTGCTCCTGTATCTTACTTAGCTGCTTCCACCAAAGCCCAATCCGCTTCTCTTGGTAAATCAGGCAGGTGGAGGTGTAAGCCATGGCTTTAACACCTCCAAAATGTACATCTCATATTAAAACACTATCAGAAGACAATCCTTGTGAAATCAACTGATTTAACACATAGTACAGCATTTCTCCAACAAAATAATTCAAAAATGCCTGCCTTAGATATGTTCACTTATGTATGCTTTCAGCTGTTTCATATCCAATCACCAGCAACAGGTGGTGATGATAAGAAAGGATTGTGACCACTTGGTTGAGAGATCCCCAAGTGCATGGAAATGCTGTAATACGCATGGTAACGAGCATACCTGGTATTCAGGATACTTTTTCACCCTGTTAGGACATGGCAACCTTGCTATTAAGTCTTTCTTAAGCCAGAAGTAGTTTCCAATGGTTTCTGACAGGCTTCCTCACCCTCACAGTGAAATGCCTTTTCCTCTAGAAACAGCCTAAAGTCAAAAGTGGTATCTAAAGACTCTGCAGAATATATGCCCTTGGATTTCATTTTATCCAAAAGGATAAAACAAAGGCTTTTGTCTAGTCCCTCTTGCAGGCAGCAAACACAAGGTTAAACAGTCTTCTCAACAGGTAGACATGAGGGGTTTAGTAAATACAGGGAAGTAAATGGAAAAAATGGAATCAGCTGTGGACTGGTATTATAGTGACACGTCCAGGCTGTCCATGTGGAATTAGTCTGACCTCTCCATACAGTTCATGTCAAGAAAAAAACCCAAAAACCCAAGACATTTTCAGAGAATTATTCACCTGACCTATTTTAGGTGGCCATGTTAAAACGAGCAGAGCTGAGCCCCAGGAGCACCTCTTGTACTCCACAGACTGCAAGAGGAGCACAGCTGTCCATATACAGGTAGATCAATCCTGATGCTAAATGCCTAGTTCTCATTTTCTCATCAGTTTTGTTCTTGCATTATCACACATAGTGCTTACAAAACCCTGCTCCATTGGTTTGGTTTCAAGTTTGCAATATTTGGACCTTGATTCACGACTGAATGAATCGTACAGGTTTACCATTCTACTGTATTTATATCACTGTTAAGTTTGTCACTAAAGAGCTTCATCCTGCAAACATGTAACAGTCACATAAGCCATAAGCAACCAAATTGCAGATTTGCTGATACTTTTATCAGTGAATTGGAGAAACCATTTGAGGCTTTTAAAAGAGTTATTCTAGTTTATGTGAATGGATATGTGTATTTTAGCTAGTTTTATCTGTTACTCTCCAGTACCCATAAAACCCCTTATTGATTCTGCCACGTGCAATGTTGAAAGTGAGATACTTTCCAGCTTTGGAGGAAAATATTCTTGCTTATACAGTAGCACTTGCATTGGACTGTCTGGATTAATCGAGATCATCATTACCTGCAGTAGACGAGTTTAGCTGACAGCCTGAAGTGAAGGCCTAGAAATCATCATTATGTCCTCTTACATAGATGTTGAGGATCCTGCAAGAAGGGCACCTCAGACTAGCCCTGGGCAACAGGAAGAATCCTGGAGCACAGCACCCAGAGAAGTCACTGTGAGCATCTAACAGCTGTGGTGTCGATTTTAGCGACAACAAATGGCTGCTGGGGAAATGCATCCCCCTCCAGCCCTTCCAATCATTCAGCTACACAGCTCCATAAAACCCACACACGTAACAGAAAAACATACACATACTTTAGAATAATAAAGTAAATATGACTCCATCAGGAGCTGAATCAATTAAGTTTTCTTAAAACAGGTATCAGTAGCACAAAATGATATTTTTCCACAATTTGGGAGAATTTTACTCATCCTGTAAAAAAATCCAAGAACAACCAATCAACCAAAACCCCCAGACACACCCCAAAAAGTCCACCAAATAAAAAACAAACCCAAACAGAAAAAAACAAATTAGACACCTGACATTCTTTAATGGCACTCGCCCCTAGGAATTAATTTTCCTAACTTGCTCATGCTAGGAGTGGGGGAAAAAAGGATGGTGCTTCAAAAGTGGCTTTGCCAGTTCTGTATTTTGTTACCAAATGCAAACAAAACTTTTCCTCTAAGTGCCTCTCTCCTGCTTGGAGCAGTGGGACTCCTCTAGGCAACCTGCCACTCTTTCAAGGCTCTTCTGTGTTTTCAAATCATCTCCCAAGGTGATAATACTCTGTGAAAGTTTTGACACCTCAAATAACCTTCTCACCAAGATAATTCTATCCAGAACCATTTCATTTGCTTTTTCCCTCCTCTCTGTTGCTGCTTCACAGGGCAGCACTCTACTATAGGACAGTCAGGACTACAACTCAAAAGACATGAGTTCCAGCATCTTCAGAGATCCTGCGTAACCCCAATGCCTACTAATATTAGAAGAATCTCAGGCAACTATAGATGTAATCTTGTTCCAGTTTTCTTGCATGTAAAAAGGTATAGTCTAATAAGTACTTGTTTACTTATTTTATTTATTGATGCCATTCATTTAACAAATGTTTCCCCAACACTACAGACTCTGCTGTAAAACTCCAACTATAAAATGCCAAGTGCCATTGTAAACATGCAATAATGGGTATATCTACACGTATAATATGTATGTATGCCATCGAGTATCTCTTTAGCTACAGATATTTGATAAATATTTTAATATGTTTAAATAATACATGACGGAAATCTCTTCTTGATATCAGTATATTTGCCTCAGGGAAAAATATTATAAGAAATACCTTGATTTAGTTAGAAGCTGCAAATTTAAGTGACCGTGGTACATTTCTAACTGAGCTGGATCAATACTGCTGACAGCAATTAGAACTGCTAACAAAGGCCGCTTCACCTCACTTCTGACCTACAGCCCACCTCTCCTTTAAAGCACGTAACCAAACAGGTTGACTGCTATTGCCACACAGGAACCTGGTGTCACATCAGCTCTAAAAACACTGAGATAAAAGTCATGAGATAAAGTGTGCTATTTTTAAAATAGCATTAAGATGTCGTGCACCTCAGCCACAATTACAGGTACTTACACCTCAAGGATGAAGAGAAGGCAAGATGTGGCTACTCACCGACAGTTCACCACGGCGCTTCGGCATTTATTTTTAAATCTACATCCATGTAGCAAAGTGTGGGGGATGCAAACGTGTGCAGGTGATCAGCTAACATAGCGCCTACAAGAAACATTATGAACTCAAGCTCTAATGAAGTACTGCTCAGACCAAAATTAGTTGGTTACTGACAAGAGCTACTCAAGAAAGCACAGAAAAGGTGAATTGCACTAATACAAATGACACTTAAAGAAGATTCGTAGCTTTCTTTCTATTCAAAACGTTTATTCTTTCCTTTTTTCTCCACGTCTGTTTAATACTAGGCTGCCAAGCCATAGACAGAAAGTGCTTCATTGGGGGTTTCTGTTGTTAGACCACAGTGAACAAATCTTCCAGCTCCTAGAGAAGCAATTAATTCTCAGAGAAATGTAGGTACTTTATGAGAGAGAAACTGATGGGTAACAAATATAAACAAACTTGTGACACTGAAGTACGGTATGGGGGACATGATCTCACTTTTTTTTAAACCAAAACAAATGATAGCAGGCTTGAGACGAGCAGGGCAAGGAAACTTCAAGAAAAACATTTATCGGTGTAGCCAAGGAAAAGAGAATTTTTGGGACACTGCTGTTCTCCTTATTTTTATAAAGTTGCTTGACTCTGCTAAGAGAAAGTCACAGATATTAATCCCTGGCAAAAGACCAGGTCAGAGGCAAATTCTGTCTTTACTTACACCATCAAGAACTGAAGAGAGCTCCTCTTGACTCCACTGCTCAACAATACAATTGTCACTTCACAACAGAGACTAACTGCTCTGAGTGGGTTCAAGAGCTCCATATTAGACAGAAGAAAAAAGGATGACCCAAATTGGCCTCGATGCCAGAAATAATGATGAGAAAGGACCTACCTCACTGACCTTTCAGGCAGCTGTGAAATAAGTCTTTTTACTGTTTGTTACTACCAATTAATAAATGACAGAAGTTTATTGCTGGCAGAAATTGTAGTCAATCCAATGTGTGCCGATATGTCATGTTGCTTTTATTATAGCTGTCAATTAAGGCAACTGTAGGTTTTTAATTAATCACCAGCGTGTTTCAGCCTTTAGAACCTGGAATACTGGTTTCCCTATCAAGGTACAAGATATTTAACATGAATAAAATGTGTTCAGTTAAAAGTGAAAAAAAGGATTTTATAGAATTAAATTGAGAGTTTTAATCCTCATCAGAAGAAAGAGGAAAAAAAATCCATGTGTTGTTCTGTCTGTGTTTTATTCTGAACTATATTTGCATTGCAGAAAATGAAATGGGTTTACAGTTAAGAGAAGAAAAGTTCATTTCCCTGTGAAGTTTTGGGGTTTAAACAGTAATGTAAAAATTAACAGACAGAAATGCTCCGACGACCCAACTTCAGACTATGTTCTGATCCAAAACCCATGGACAGCAACCCATGTTAACAACCAATTTTTCCAAACCTGCAAAAATGCTCAGGTTCTCATTTTTCACCCAAATTCAGAACTGATGATTCTGCTTTGCAATTGGTTCAGAGTAACTTCTATATTGCTAAATTTATTTTGACACATATTCCTAAAATTAAATAACACAAGGAAGCATAAGGTCCCTGTGGGACTGATGGGAATACACCAGACATGGTTATAGCTAATACACCATAAATTGCTGCAGCTAAAAGTCCTAAACAGAAGCTTCTGCTGCACTTGGAGTTGCACAGTAGGTAACAAAGACAGTGCTCAGCCACAGAGCAGATTTCAGAAGCTCACTCCTCCTTTTCACTTGTGTTTCATAAAGCATGAGAAGGTGGAAAGTTGGATCCTCCGCCATCTTTTACTACTCATACAAGGAAGAAATTCACCTGTTTGGCTCCAGTTTGATAACCAACACCTGTCTAATAATAGTACCAGTTTCTCTACTTAATATTAATAATTAAAGACAGACTTGATGGGTTTCAGGTTTTCACCTGAGTTCTATACTCTAGGAGAAAGCAGCTCTAACATAGTACCCTTTTACTCATCAGGTAAGCAAATAATCTAGTTCAGTCAGGACTACCTGGGACACACTTGCTGACTGGTTTGATGTAAACACCGAGGTCACTTTTTCCATTTGCTTTCTGTGGACAAAGAAGTAAAGAATGTAACATTTACACAGAAGTTTTGTTTGAGAAGGTAGGTAATACATGAAAAAAGAACATTACATCCCAGTTCACTCCTCGAGTGAGCAAACTAGAGCTATCGCTACCTAATTTATTTGTTTATAATCCCAGTGTACAAATGGTAAGACTGAGGTAGCTCGTCATTTCCTTTTTAGGTCCAAGCTTTTGCTACTTGCCGAACACAGACAGCGTTCAGCTGAGTTAGACTTCTGAGCTAGTGTCATAAATCCATGACCAAACTGGATTTCATGCTGGCTGATAAACTGTGTGTGGTGGCCATGCAGAATTTCACACAACACATCACCAAATTCATCTTTCTCTGGGACAGTGCTCTCTGTCCCAAAGCACAGCCCAAGATGGCTGAGCTGAAATTCAACCTCCATTTCAGCAGTACAGGGTTAGCTTTCTCAATGAACTTGAGAGAGTTAAATGTAAAGCTCACCTTGATTTACAACAAGAGCAACACACCAGACTGCTTCAGGTTACTTAGAGAAATCCTGTCTGACAAATAGTCCAGCAGTTTGGCTTCCTCCCACCAGAGGCCAGTGATAGATGGAAGCTCTGGGCTGCTCACTGCAATATTTATAACCACCATGCAGCTAGCACCCTGTAGAGACCCGACCCATTTAATTATTTGAAGAAGTTGAAAGAAAAAAAGAAAAGAAGAACAGAGTTATCTGATGACGAGGATAGCATTGCAGGAGAAAGGTAAATTTTAGATCCATTAACCACAGCACTGAGTTTGTCACTACAGCTCTCACAGAAACTTGCCACCCATGCTATGCACCAGAACTGCACAGGAGGGTTTCCAAGACTCGTATCAAAATAAGAACTGGCAGACTTTATCATTCATTTTACCATTTTGGCTTGATTTCCAGCTCACAGAATTTTCCATGATCACGGACATTTCTCAGGACTTACTAATTGAAACTACCTACCATATAAATTCTACATATATTTCAGCAACTACTTTGTAAGTACTTTATTACAAGCATTTGAAACTTGAGTTTGCATGGATTAATTTTGATTGGAATAATTCCATAGATGGATGAGTGAAGAGGTCACATGCAAACTTCTACTTAGCTACACTGTGAAGTTTTACCAGTACAACTATTCCAGGAAGTCTGATATTCTTTTTTGATTTGCTCGGTTGTTGGGTTTGGTTTGTTTTATAAATCAACATGGTCTTACTCATAAAAGCTCTAGCTTAAGTGAAATTTCTGCTAATGGAGTTCTGACTTGGAATGAGTTAAACACGTGAACACTCCCACACTGATAGTAACAGTGCTGGAATTGGGCTTGTGTTCTCATTTTAACCACATCAGTGTATTTACAGTAATAGAAGTTTTCTAAGAGTGGGTAGGGTATTAGATCTTGTCACCTGTCGTATTTTGTGAGAAGGATAGAAGGCTATCTTCCACCTTCACACAATGGTTGGATCTTGTAAAAGATCACATAAATTCAAGTGCTCTTCTGAAGGAGCCAAGCCTAGTAGCGCAGTCAGTCTCTGAGACTGTCTGCCTACTAACAAGCAAATGCCAAGGATGTCCCAGGTTGTCAGATGGAAGAACTTCAAACTAGGGGTGAATTGGCAATTTTCTTTGGTCTAAAGTTTTCATCTGAACTCCCAAGCTAGAAACAAAATATCCTACCTCATTTGCAGTTACCTAAACCACCCACTGCCTGTTTGTAGGCACAGCAATAGGATCTGTTGATCCAGCCTGATACCAAAACCTAAGACTTTAA
Source organism: Actenoides lindsayi (assembly GCA_025331215.1). Taxonomy (NCBI): domain Eukaryota; kingdom Metazoa; phylum Chordata; class Aves; order Coraciiformes; family Alcedinidae; genus Actenoides; species Actenoides lindsayi. The sequence goes on along the minus strand of WTSP01005779.1, from coordinate 36,030 downwards.
GACAGGGTACTGTTATAAAAACAGTTAACCTTTTGCTGCATAGCTCTGCAACCTCAAGTCTGGGGACAAATTCAACTTCAGTGTAGGCAAGAGCAACAGAAACCCATAGTGGCTCTTAAGAAATATCCCTCAGAATGCTCTCAACACATAGAAAAACTACTCAGAGGAATGAGAGCTTCAGATGGGGTTGAGCCCAGACACAGTCACAGCATATGCCATCCCAAAGTTCAAACACAGGCAATGAATATATTCATATGTCACAGAGTCCAGAAATTGCCTGAAAGTCATCTACAAGACATCTAGCTGGACAGAAAGGAGGAGATCCCAGATTGACAGCAGGATGGCAATACCATGCTAATGATCTTTGTTTATTTAGAGCTGATAATAAAACAACACCTTTCACTATCAATTCCATAGCACAGGTCCGAAACAGCTAAGGAGCCGTCAGAATTGAAGTGAAGGAAACAAAACCAGAGATTTGTTTCCTACATAGGAATCCTGCCTCTCTCAGTGCAAATCCTGAATCTCACTTGCATGGCACAGAAATCTCCACATGCCATCATTCCTTTACACAGAGGCATACTAAGGAGAGAAATAACCTGGGGAGCTGAAGTTGCTACATACAATACTTGGAAGGGATCTCACAAGAGCAGAAAAAGGAGCATCACCAAAGTTAGGAGACACAGTACAGGGCAAAAGGCTGTTTCCTGCCACAAAATGTCAACAAAGACCTTGTGGTTCCCAGAGCAGGGGCTCTAGAAAACAAGTCAGGGAGCCACTGGCTGCTTCTGGTCTCCATTGTGCTACACCATGCTGAAACTGGTGGCCTGGGAGGCTGGCTGCAGTTTGGTGGTTTGCGGGCAGCCTCTGGCAGACAGGAGCCTGGGTGAGCTGTTTCTGCTCCACCAACTTTTGCAAGATGGGAAAAGGAGCAGGAGGCACCTTCCCAGCATTCACGCTTTGAGCCCTGATTCTCCTCAGCTGCTCAAGTCTCTCAGACCTGGAGCTACTTCTTGGAGTGGCAAGCTGTCCCTGGTGCCTTCACACCACAGCACAACAAGCTTTCATCAGGCAGGCACTCGGGGCTAGGCTGCAGGAGATAGACAAGTGCACACCACGTTTGGTTCTGCTGTGCTGGGATCACAGCATTCGGGAAATGCCGTTCCCTTCTTTGTATGTTTTCTCTTTGATGCTGGCAAGCTAAATATAATTTAAATGAAAACAAATAACTGCACATCCTCAGTTGGGCTGCAGCATCAAAAAAAAAAAAAAAAAACAAGTGCAAAAATAATTACTTGCAGCTCATTTCCTGGGTCTCTACCACATGTTCAATTTCCACAATGAGTTCAAGCAATATGGAATAAACAAAATTATAAATGCAGGCCGCTTTATAAATAGCCAGAATTTTGTATCTTTGTGTTCACTGAGCCGTAGCTCAGCAAACAAAACAAAACTTATCTGTAAAGGTGAGGTTTAATGTGCATGCTTTGCCAAGAAACAGAACTACACCATGTATTCAAAACAGTAATAGAGCAATTACAGCAGCGATCTATAGTAGGGGAGTCTGACCTTCTTGTTTCACGCTCAAATAATAAACACTATGAAAATCTGACAAGGTAATTATTTTACACCTCAAAACAGGATGCTCAATTGCCACCAAGCAGTTGGTTTGAGTCTGGTAGAGAAAGAGCTCTACAGAAACTGGGTTAGGAATGTTCTTGCACCTGTGGCTTATATTCTTCTTCTTGTTGATAGTTTACAGCTTTCACATGCATAAGTGAGTACATTTAAGTAATGGGGTTTTTTTTGTTGTTGTTCTGAGTTAGCCAATTTGCTCCTGGGGTGGTTTCTGCATCCAAAGTAGAATGAAAAAATAAAAACCCCAAACAAACAACAACAACAAAAAACCCAAACCAAACAAACAAACGCCAAACAAACAAAAAGCATAATTTTGAAAGAAATATGCTATTTCCATATACAAGGCAAATTCTTTCTCTCAAGAGAAAGAAGAAAATGTTCCTCAAACGTTTCTCTCAAGACTAAACAGGAGCACATGGGACTTAATAGTCTGCCCAGTTATATGCCTGGACTCCACCTGCAAGGAGCTAACAAGGGTCCCTCCAAACGCAGATGGCTGCTCTCTCTCTGTCTCCTCACTTATTTTCTTCCAGGGCTTTTCTGGAAAAGGGAGCTCACCATCATCAACAAGCAGTGTGCCTTCCCACAGCAGGATCAAGCTTTTCCTCCTAGTTAATTGCTTCTTCCTACTAATTTAAGGACACCAGCTCAGACTATCTCTAGGAAAATGAAGCATATACTGTTGTGGTGAGATGACCTATTGAAATCTCAGTAGTTGTATAATTAGCATTTGCATGGAATTTACTTTTTCTTATCTTGGTAATGCAAAATTGCAACAGTGAAATCTAGGAAACTAAAGCTCTTGATTTTGTCAAAAAAATTACAAGGTACCTTTCATTTCTAAGAGATCTTTTCTGTTTCCATAATTGAGGATTACTTTGGCAAACAAACATCCTTTCCTCTAGGCCAGCATAAAACTCCAAATTAATTCATTATTAAACATGTATTACTGCACAGAAACACTGCAGTCTGAGGCTTGATCTCAAGTCCTTGGATGCCAGTGGACCCAGGAGAGGAGACATAAGCTCTTTGCCTCCTCTTTGCATGGGATGTTCAGTTGCTTTAGCATCTGTTTGCACCCTGGAGCACATCTGCACCCTCCATTCTGCTTTCAATGAGCCAGAACTAACACTTTGATGAACGTTTGGATTGAGGGCAACACAGGCATGTCTATCTGTAAAGCACGGACGACTACATATATGCACAAATTGCCTGGTTAATATATATGCACACAGAGTCACCCAGGTCCCTGGCTAAGAATTTATCCTTCTTCTTCTTTACTGCATACATAGTTACTAGAGGAAAAGGAAGAAGCAACACTGGTACATATATAAACACGCATACCTATGAACACACGTGCAAGTTCACATCCACAACCAGCATTTTTTACATGCATAGAATCCTATCTGTCCATCACAGAGCACTCTGGGCAAGCAGAGGCGTATCCTGGCACCTTAAATACCGAGCTAGGCAAACACCTCTTCTGCAGATTTAGGGGCTGATCTACACAGGAAGGGATTTTCAGGGCTTTAGTGTGTGGAGTCCAGGATGAAATTTGCAGGATGTCTGAAGAAATTTCTGGCAAAGAGCTCTCAAAGCTGCAAACTCGTTAGTTTGCCTCCTGGTCTGCCTTCCACAACACATCAACTCCCCACTCTCAGGCTCCAAGTCTAGATAAAGCAGGATGCTTCAGCAAGAAATCTGGCTTCATTATCTGTTAAGTTTTCCTTTTGATAAGTCTGTATTTATGCAATGTGAAAAAAAAAAAAAAAACCAAGAAAAAACCAAGCTCCCAAAGTTTCACCCAGAAATTCCTGGCCAACTCCAGAAAGCTTGGTCAACTGGCAACTTCCTAAGCAAAAATAGGAAGCAAAAAAGTCACAGCTGTGAGAGGTACCTTGGTTTTGCACAGTTTAGAGGGAGAAGTGACCAGGGGATACATCAAGGAAAAAAAAACCCAACCATTTTTGAGGAACATAAAACTCTCCATATTTTAAAATCTGTTTGTTTTTTACTTTAAAATCTGAGGCCACTGAATGCTAATTGTTTAAAACATCTCAATGCTACCAGAAGTGGAATATTTTGCTATAGTGGGATTTTTGAGATTTCCTCAGTGTTGTTGATGAAATGGAAAATGTCTAAACTCTGATCTTCAATTACAAGACCTTTCCACGTGCGTCTTTCAGCTCCCCTTGTTAGAAATGAACTAAGAATTGCAAAGCAAGGTCAGAAAGCAGATTTTTTTTTTTCTGCCTGCATTAAGAAATATATTCTGTTGGCAAACATGCCAGGAGGGAAATAAAATGAAAAGAGGGGCAAAAAAAAGTTGTTCTTCCTTTCGCAGTTTCTCACAATTTAACACATAGCTATGAGCAGGACCCTCCTCAGGATTCCTGCCTGCTTGAAGATGGTAAGACTAACCATTTTAATGAAAGAATATGCTTTAGCACAGTATCTGGTTCACCAGGAACACACAAAATCAGTTTTGGCAGGTTGAAACAGATTGAAAAATTGCATATGTTAAAAAAATATAATCAGAGTTACAAAAAGGGCCCTATTTGGGATTAATTCAGGGAAGGTTAAAGAAAGATTGACCAGTGTTTTCGAGACTGTCTCATGTTAAGATCCTAGATCTAAACACAGGTACCTGTTTACATAACTACCAAGCCCTTCTTACTCAATTCTTCAAGCACCAAATCTAAAATACACATTTTAGACCACCTGATGTCTTGTAGTGATTTCACAATGATGGTAAGAACTCTGGCCAAAGAATCAATTAGAAAGTGCATCACACAGTTCATAACATTAATCTTCAAGGCAATGCTTTCTCTTGTATTTTTGCAAAAATCTGCTGTTAAGTAAATGTAATATTCACTTGCTCAGACATTGTTATTAAGAAAAAAAAAACACATGGGTAATAAAAATATGTCATTTAAAAATCAGCTCCCATAAAGTCATGTTAAAAGAGGTCTGTGATATATAACACGCATAAAAGAAATCCCTCTCATATACATCTTAGATCCACACACAGAAAAGAAGCTGAACGTGCTCTCATGCTGCTACTGGGAGAGTGTCTGCACTGAAATAAAGGTGATTATTTTCAGACAACGGCTCTTCTCCAACGTAGGCAAAGGTAACTAGATTTGGCTTAGGTAAGTAAACCATTTTATCATCCAAACAGTATGTGTGGTTGATATATGCAAGAATCACTTCTGGTATAATTTGGGTTTTCTGGTATTTTTTTTTTTAATATTTCATATTTACACATGGTACTTTCTTTCCCCCGAGAGTTTACCACTGACAGCTCTGTTTCCATACACACACATGGCCACATTCAACTTTTTGTACCGTTGTTACCGCCATGAAAGCTGAGTCTGCAAATAGTAAGCAGAGATGCCAGACGAGCCTTATGACAGCAAAACAGATCAGGAGACTCTTCAGCTCAGCACTATTGAAAGAGACACTGGAGCAGGAGATGGCACAAGCTTTTATTAACGGCCGACTATTGCCATCCAAGCCCTGTTACGTTATTTCTCCCGCAGAACAGAGATTATTATCAGCCTCTCAAGGATTATCCTCTGACACAAACAGCTAAATGCCAAACCCTACAAACTTTCCCTATTCCCTAAAATTACTGCCTTGCAGATAGTAGGGTGGTATTTTCTCTGGCATTTGTGGACGAGGGGTGAGAGGCTTTCTACTTTTTCAGGGACCAGGATGATGTAACCTAGAAACCTCTTGGGACAGCATGTGCTCCGTACAGGAGCCACCGCCACCATCTGCCCTCCCCAACCCTGTGAGCACAGGCACATCATGCCAGGGCTCTGCAAGGCTTCGTTCCTAGAGACACCCGCATCCACGGGAAACAGCCCTGCCACGGCATATACTGGAAAACAGGTAATCTTCTCTAGCACACCCGAGGGACTTCCAGCCTGCTGTCAAGATGAGCTCCAAGAGTGATTTCCATGAGGAATCTGTATGTCTCCTAACGTGCCCGAGGCACCCTGGGGAAAGGCGTGGTGGAGGGGAGAGGACTGTAACATCCCAGAAGCTGCATTTCTTCATCCTGCAAAATCCTTCTCTCCCTGGCTCTTCCCCTCATGGGTGACAGGATCATTTGACAGCATTTAGCAATAGCAATAAGAAATACGGCTATGCAGAGAAGTACCTACCCTTTCTTGTAAGGCCTTATCAGACAGATATCCCCAGAACAGGAGGGAGAGAGTGCAAACAGGGTGGAAATAAAAAGGGAAACTGCTGACCAAAGAGTCATATCCAAGTTTCATGTAAGGAGACCTAATCCCCTTAACAGATATTTCCCAAGGGCGCCAGAAGCCCAGCTCTGCCACTACCAGGACAAGGCTGTGAGCACAAAACAAAAGCATCTTATCAGCAGCAGGAGCTGGCTGTGGTCAAAGCAACAATGATCTTGTCCTCATTTCGCTAATGAGCTCCTACTGGAGTTGAGAAGAGGCAGCCCAAGAGAGGGAGTCTCACTTCATATGGGGTTTTTTTGTTTGTTTTTTTAAGTCAAGTTGTTAAGTCATTTCACTCATCCAAGTTCAGGGTGCCGTTCTCATTCATTGCCTTAGAAGTCAGATTTAGGCTCTCATTGCACCACTTACCGGGGAAAGAAAAACAAATCAAAAAGCAGAAGCAATGATCACAGCTTGCTTTCCTTCCATGGTCCTCGAAGTACAGTGATGCCTTGGCATGAAGTTTGCCAGGAATTGCACTGACCAGGGCACTGTCAGCCTGTCCCTGTCTTCACCCCAGATCTGACTGTACTCTAGAAAATTTACATGTCTAATTATTATTTGAATGGGAGAGATTTCTAGTGGAGCTGGGCTCCCCAGTAGTTGGGAAGAGATTCCCTGCTGCTGTGGATACCTCAGATTTCCTGTGACCTCAGGAGAGAAAATAACCTCCAATGGCACTTGAAGTTCCAACTTACATTTATTAATAATAAGCACTGACTGCTCATCATGCTTAACATTAGGCAGCTTCTTCAACCTTAGGGCATCCTGTTTGTGAGAATAAGCGGGATATTAAAAAGCCACTACCCTCGCAAACCCCTATGAAATCTTAAATTCTTAACTTGTGTGCAAGCTTCTCCATGGCGATACAGCTTTAATTATTTTTAAAGTGTTCTGAGCAGTCTGAATTGCAGCCGTGCCCAGGAAGCCCTGGGCGGCCCCAAGTCCCGACCACGCAGGATGGGAGCTCAATTGAGGGATGTTTACACAGTAAGTCAAAGGCACCAAGCTACTATGTGGGAAACTCCTCTTGCTTTCCAGTCCAAGAAAATCACCCTTCTGGGCCGCTGCTGGGAGCACTTGCAATAGGCTCTTGACACCGCTACTCCTAAAATCCTCTCGGAAAGGGGGAGGGAGGTGGGGTTAACGCGGGGGCAAGCCGAGACGGGCCCCGCTCCGTCGCTTCTCCCCAGGTAAAGTCGTGGCCAGGACTGTGCTGGGGATCACCCCCACCCCCGCCACGGGGATGCTCTCGGTAGGATGCCGTACGCCCTCCGCCCAACTGAGGCACCGCAACCAACTGGGGGCACCGCACCGCCACCCAACCCCTCCGCCCCCAGCCTGCGCGGGGGGCTTACCTTCCGCACCCCGCCGAAGCCGTGCTCCGCCGCCACCCGCTCGGCCTCCGCCTGGCCCCCGCCGTGCAGCTCCACCAAGAAATGGTTGGTGTAGACGACTGCCCGAGCCGGGGCGCCGAGAAAGAGCAGGAAGAGGAGGAAGAGGAGGAGGACGAGGGAGCCTCGCAGCAGCGGCAGCCCCGCCGGCATGGCCCCGCGCTGCGCGCCCGCGGAGGCAGCCCGCCGCGCCGCGGGGAGGGCGCCGGACGGGCGGGCAGGAGGGAGAGGCGGGGAAGCTCTCAAAAGATAAGCAGGGAGAGGGAAGAAGAAGAAAAAAATTAAATTAAAAAAAATTAATAAGACAGGAGGGGAGCTGGGCGGCAGGGGGGTTGCTCCGGGGTGCCTGTGTGAGAGGGAGCGGGTGTGTGTGTGTGTGCGCGCTGCCAGCTCCGCATTCCCGGCCCCTCCTCGTCTCCAATTCAGCGGCGGCCGGAGGGAAAGCACCAGCCGGGAGGGGAAGATTGCCGCGCTGCCAATCATGGGCGAGGACCGTCGCTCCAGCACCCTCCTCCCTCCCCCCCAGCACGTATCTCTCGCGCGCACACAGATGCACACCCCGCGCACCCCACGGCCCTCGCAACACCCCTACCGCCACCCCTACATCCCTCGCACCCCCCTCAACGTACCCCACCCACACCGCACCTCGCGCACCTTCCACAATACTCCCCTCCAGAGACCCGTCCCCCAAATTGCACCCATAGACCACACAGCAGCCCCAGTTCAGCACTCACAGCAGCTCCTCCGTACCCCCAGCCTAGACCTGGACCAGCCCCAGCCCCTCCAGCTCATCTGCACCTAGAGCTGAGGGGTGAGTGGTACCTGAAGACCCTGAGCAGGAGCCTGTAGGGTCAGGAAGGCAAAATACTTTGGCAAACCCCACACAACCTGGGCTAGCGCCCAGCTTCTCTTTTGAGCCCAGCAAACATGAAACATCTGGGAATGCCTCCTGCGTACCCCTCTCTAGCTTGCACCCCACACCAGCTGCTCATGGGGGCAACTGGCAACATGTCACCATCCCTCTTCTTACAGAAGCCAAGGCTCAGGGCGGTGGTCAGGCAGTCCTAGGACAAAGCCAGGGGAAAGTTTCTGCAAATGTCAAGCATCTCAGCTCTGCGGGGACACAAGGGGACCAGACTCCCTGAGCAATCCCCAAATGTGAGTTTTGCAGGGAAAGCACAGGCAGAAAAGCACCTGGGCATTACTTGTGATGAGACAGCCAAGGATGGGGAGCATCCAGTGCACTGGTGGCAGCACTTAAGAGGATGGAAACTTGGCTCCATAAAAAAATAATCTACCATCTGTAAAAGCCCAAGTGGAAACAAAAGGTAGAGAATATAATCCCTGAATGATCCCCTAGGAAAGACTCAGGGCACAGAAAGTTAGTACTGCCTTTAAAACAAACAAAATGACAGATTTACTGTAATCTGTTTCACAAATGGTCAAATAGACTACAGAACTTAAATCAATCCAGGAAAACAAAGGAAAACAGCTGAAATCACAAGTGACACTGTTCTTCCATTATCCTAAAATGCTTTGGAAAATGACAGAAGAGCACACTGCATGATTGTGAATCCAAACGAGCATTGGTTTGTTATGACAAATTATTGATTTCCTTCCTCTGGATAAAAGAAAATCCCTCTTCAAACAGAAGGGAAATGGTAACTTGGAGCCTGATCCGAAGCCCATTTACATCAACAGAAGTGATGTAAATGAATGACTGATGTTGGGGGAAAAAACCAACCAAAAAACCCAAAACAAACATGAGGGAAAGGTAAAACATTAGAAACAGCACAGCAGAGAAGGAAAACATCTTTGCAATCTCATTAAGAGACTATGTCAATAAACTCAGCTCTTAGATGCTTGTTCTAAGCACAGACAGTTATTAAAAACAACTTTATATGTTATTTCTTTAATCCAAGTTGCTGCATATTAGTGAAAACAAACAACACCTCTCCTTACAACATCTTTCCCAGTATTAAAGCAGCTCCTGCTTGCATGACATGTTTCCAGGTGACTTGGGGTCTGTGAGACTCTCACTCAGGTCAGTAATACCTGCTGGCAACTGCTCGATAGCCAATAAAGACCCTACTGGTTTCTATCCACAGCTATTCCTCAGGGTCATAAACTAAAGAAAAAGAAAAAAGAAGCAGGGAAAAGAGATTCTTGCTACTTTAAATTGCTGTCTGTAAAAAGCCTTTCCTCCCCTAGAGATCTGCCCTTGGTTGACCTGTCTCTTGCCATGTTGTTGCCAGTCCACAGAAAGAGGACCATCAATAACAACAGCAATGGGGAAGCCCTCCTGTCTCCCTCAAATCAGCAAAACAAGATCCTGCCCACGTTCAGGAAACCAGGACCATATCACAAGGCTGGGTGACGAGTGTGACTAAATCATTCACCACTGTTGTATCTTCCAACATCCGTGACTGCCAGCTGGCAGTACTCCTCTGCAAGTTGGTGCTACTGAAGAACTATATGGCAAGGATATTGCAATGCTGAGGAAGTAGCACCAACTGGCTATGGCTCGTAAACATCACAATAGTGAGCTTTGATGGTTTTATCTAGATGATGATGATGCTAAAAAAAAAAAAAAAAAAAAGAGAGAGAGAAATTGATATTAGGTTAGGAAAGACTAGGTTAAAAAGTCAGACCTGAATAACATCAAGAAGAGAAAACTGTTCAAAGAGGCAATTTAAAGAAAAATGGTCATTACGAGTTGATGACTACAGAAGTTTAAGACTAGATTTGACCACTGGGATTTCTAACCTAGTGCTTTAAGTAAGTGTTAGGGCTTATCTGTATTAAATCTTGTTTCTAGTCCATAATCCTTTTTTTTTTTTTTTTTCCTTAATGTACTAATCTTGAGTTAAAAATCAAGGCTGATCTATTGAAGCTATTGTGAAATGTTCCAATGACTGACTATAGCCATTTAAAAAAAGTCATAACTCTGCCTGTCTTTAAAATACTGATTAGTCCTGCATTGACTTCTAGGTGTTTTTATTATGATATTTGTCCATGTAACTCCTGAACTTACATTGAACTTTTCCTCCCCAGTTGGTAGCTTTAATGTTGTGATGATAAAGACATTTATCCAGATAGCACTCCCTGAGTCGCTTTATCCAAGGCATTATTTTCCATCCCTTCAACCATTCCCACTAAATCTTTATATTCCTTGAATTGTGAACCCTAGCTGCATCAGATATTTTTTTCAGCAGAGGTCAGGCCAGTGCTAAATGGATGATACATCACATTTCTGTTCTTGCTGGGACCCAGTGTTTCACCAGCCAGGGATTTAATTCGGACGCCTTATCACAGGCTCCCTGAAGTGCAGCAGAGTACCCATGCTGACTTGTACACCTCATCTCCCTCAAGCACTCTTCAGAAATGTCTCTCTCTAAGACAGCTTATGATATCCAGCATGGCTAATGATCTTTGTCCCTACATATATAACCTACATATAATTGGGATACAGTTACCTTAAATGATTTCAAGATCATTTGCCCTATTTAATAATGCTCATGTGAATATTTTCATTACTGTACTCAGAGTATTTTATTATTGTTATAAATGTATTAACAATGGCCGTGTTATTTACAGGCACATGGCTTCTGATCTGCTATGCGTTAAATGCTATTCATAAAGAGAGAGGGCTACAGCAGGCATCACTTTGTATCTAAGATACTTGAACTCAGGAAGGTTGGCACAGGGATTAAGAACTAAGATGAAATATTTCATGCCATGATGGGGTAAGATTGCACAGACCTTTCAAGCTTAAAAGACACTTGAAGACTGGAAGCCTAATCCACAGTTTCTAGTTACTTAGACTTGAAGATGCAGACAGAATCTTCTCAACACGCTTGTCACACTGCGAAGCATTGGAGTGAACAAAGTATGTGCTAATAGTGACATGATAATGCAAATAGTAAAGAATAGGAGTGTAAGAATTGGTTTTCAGCTCTATTGACTACAGGTCAGCTGGGTTGAACAAAGAGGATGGGAGAAAGAAAAGTGTAATTTCCTCCCCAAGTAGTTTTGTTTTTCTTTCATTTATTACCTCCAAATGTAAGGAACAGCAGAGAGGCTGGTAAGCAACATGGTTTCTGACATGCAGAGTGTGAAAACTGGTGATACAAACAGTGAAAGCCATTTCCCATGCTTACTTGACAAGAAATAGATAGAAATAGCTTGCATGTAAAATACATGTTCACAACTCAGAAAAATAAAGCCCTTGAAAGAAGAGAGTGTTTAACTGGGCATTTGAATATGCTTAATTTTAGGCCCATGCTGAAAGCCTCGTGGATTTCACTGGAACTACAGCAAGTATGTGTCTGCTAAATGGGAATATGATTACCCATGTGCTGAAGTAGTTTCCTGAATCTGACTGTTAGTCACTGCTTAATATCCACATAGACAAACGTTCAGCTTAGGCAGCCATGGCAAAGAGGCACTAAAATGTAACAAGAAGATGTGGTTCATTTATATGAAAAGGATATGCTTGTCACATCTACCAGACTTGTTTGGGTTTTATGCTACTGAGTTCTTAGCTGAAGTCTGAGCCTGTCTCGACAAGAGGTCTGTGCAAATGATATTAGACAATGAGAAGTGCTCAGGAGAGTCAGTTTGGAGCAGAAGGTCTCAGTGACATTTTAGAAGGTAACAGTGAGTGAAATAAAGCTCCTAAGCAAGACCTGGAAACACTAATAAAAATGACTTCCAAGAATTACTAACAAATCTAATTGCCTCGGGAAGCTCCCGACTGTGTCCCAAGTGAACTACAGAAAGGCTCAGGGAAGGTGGAAGAGAGCAGTAACTGCACTTCATTCAACTTTCTGAGCCCTTGCAATTATTCATCTCTTAAAGATAAATGAATGACAACATACAGGTGTGGCACAACTAACAAAGAGCCTTTCAACCTTGTTGGAGCACTAATTGTGAATGTTTGGCTGAAACATGGGACAAAACAGCCGTCCACCAAAAATGCAGTTTATTACAGGAAGGAAAATAAACATTTCAAGACTTCATTGTATAAACATCCTTTTGGTGGAACTTACTTAGAAAATATCTGTATTTTCCATTTCCCATTAAAGCCTTGCATCCCACTGAAAAGTAGAGGCAATGATAGGAAAAACATCTCCACCATTTCCACTGGGCAGCTTCAATCACTTTTCTCATAATTCACCTGCCAAGTACTGCCAGAGTTAAGCAGCTTGGTATATGATTGAGGTGAATTTGTCTGTGCTCAGTCTTGTACCAATTTCATAGGCCTTCAGTTCACCCCCCTCTTTGGAAAAGGCTTTAGACCAGCAGTTTTTCTTTCATGTCATCATGAATTAAAAAAAGGCTTAATCATCAGTATAGAAAAAAAAAAGAACCCCCTCCCCCCCCAAACAGCTTAAAACATCATGCCAGAATAACAGTATTAAGTTAATAGCTATTTGTCCTCAATTTATCATTTCCTTCAGGATCTCTGCACAGCTCCCTGTAGATTTTGTCATATTCAGCTGTCTCATTAGCAGTATCTGCCTAAAAATCTTTCCACTTGCAACCAGTGACCTCCTCACACTCCTGGTTCAGAAGTGCAGGAACTGGAACGTTGACACAGAATAAAGCTGGGGCACAAAGCTCTGAGGATGCTGAAGACAGTCCTCTGTGCATCAGAAGGGTCAGCGTGTGTCACATCTTGATGTAGGGACACTGAGTGCAGCTGCCATCACCCACCAGCCCAACTCTCTGTCACCAATCATGCCACAAGGCGGTTTGCTAGAAGTCAAGACCTGGCATAAAGGAGACAGATCAGCAACGGGAAAGGCACAGGGAGAAATGAAAACTTGAATTTTTCCCTCCATCTCACACGCACCTCGTATAATGGTGACTAAGATCGCATTATGAAACCTTATTCCTGTCTGAGGTTCAGAAGTGCCGTGTTGTAGACAACAATAAACAGCCTTTTGTAAAGAGAAACGGAGGATCTTCTGAAAGGCAGACCAAACAAAGCCTACTGAAATTCAGTGGGAGATGGATGACAAAGCCTACCTCTTTGAAATTCTCTCCTGGCAGAAATAATTTTGTCTGGATTTTTGGCATGAAAACAAACACATCTATTATTACACCTTCTTCTCTGTAGTGCTGTCCTTTTCCAAATCATTTTGAAGTATATATACACACACTGTCACACTAGGCAGTATCATGGCTTCCTATAGAATTCACTGAAAAGCCACTGCACGTTCATAATTAAAAAAAAGGAAGAAATAAATTCTGATGGTGCAAGAAAATAAAAGGAAAAAATGAGCAAATAAATCTTCAGGATTTAAATTCAACTGCTGTCATATCATCATTCTCTTCATAAAGAAATGTGTTACCTGTTACTATTGCTGTATGATAACTAAAATGAACATCACAAAAACATGTGCAGGCTCTGCTCAAGAGCTCACTTCTAAGCCACTACAAAGACCTGGTGTACAAAGAGCTGGTGTTTTGCTACATCGTAATTTTGCTTGAAGAAAATAAAGAAGCCACAGAGGGTAGATAGAAGTTCAAGTCTCAATAAACATCTTGGTATGGTAAAATGAACATTTAGTTTATTTTGGATTTTGTTTTAGGTCTGATTTTTTGTTTTGTTTTTACTTTGCTACACAATCAGATTTTTATGATTTTCCACCAAAACTACCATGCTGGCTTCAAAGGGAGGAGAAGTCTTCAAGAGACTTCTCAATAATTTGTTTGCACTTGGCAACCAATACCTCTCAACAGGAGCAGAACTACATCAGCATCCAAAGGGCAGACTTAGGATTCCATGAAGTTTCTTCAGAGAAGAGAGCACAACAACATCAAAGAAAGAGGAAAAGCTGACACTTGATTTTTAAATTAAAAGTTTCAAATTAAAGACAAAGGGATTTAGATGGGAAAAGAAACAAAAGTCTGGTCTTTACAGGTTTGCCTTTGTACACATATCTCACCTAATATTTATGATAGGACACTGATCTTGCTGGAACCACAGATCACTGTTTCAAAAACATCAAAAAGAAAAAGCATCTGGCTCCCCAAATGTGTGTTGCTGGTTTTGCCCAAACATTTGTTTTGGCAGATTCTTTTAGTCGTATCCTGATCAAGTTACTCTCAGGAGTCACCTCTTTGAACCATAGCGATGGCTCGCACAAGGAAATTAAGCAGCAGGATTACCAACATCATGAAAGGCATCACAAGACAAAAAACAATCTCAGTGGGAAATGTACTGATTCAATCTTCTTATAGAAGTGCATAATATAGAACAGTCCAAACAATTTTGGCTATTAAAGGGTCACAGTAATGCATTGTAGGTATCGAGTAACTGTTTGCATTATCCTGAAATACAATAACAGGAGCAGAAAAAATCAACACTGGAAAAGGGCAAGAAAAGCCTGGAGTGTCCTATTTACAATGCAACAATCACAGATCTTATCAAAGCACACCATTGTATGTTTATATGGACTCCTCTCTGCAGTTATTGCTGAAATGCTGGACAAAGTATATTCAATTGATATAGGCTACAAGACATTAAATTACTGAATAAAGGATTCTCTTTTTTTAATAAGGAACAGATGGTCATCTTATTCAAGCATCTGGGAGGGGTGAGGGGGAAGAGAAGAAAAAAAAAATGTTAAAAATTATTCACTATCCAGCATCAAAAGGCTAAAAATGGTCTGATTCAGATGTACTCCCTCCTGCTAAGTAGCGGTATCAACATTCAGCCTCCAGCTGGTATAAGGCAGGAGAAAAGAAGTGAGTCAAGAAGGCTTCTCCTGGTCAGCTCTGCCCACTGCTTTCAGTGGGATATTAGCCATACCTAGAAATCCAAGCTGGTGCTAAACAGAAGCTCAAACTATGCCTCAAGGCATTTTTCATGTCCAAGTTCAATGCTAACAAGCGGAATTGCCAAGGAGTACAGTAAAGGAATAAGCGCTTTAAAGCCTGCAAAATTAAAATTGAGTTATTTCAGGCGATATTTTATCACTAGGTGGCATTGCTCTAAATCTTTCAGTACCTGTCTTCTAAGCTCTTTACTGTATGAGTAACATTCTAACCACTGGTAAAACAGGTTTCTTTGACATGTCACCAGCCACATTGCTCAGCATGCAACACTTGAACAAATCTATCTGGTAAGAGATTTTATTCTAACTTTGGCCTCAACTCCTCTGTTTGCTGCTATAGAAATAAACCCAGTCCATAAGCAGATGTTCAGTTACACCAACCGAAAACCTCAGACTACTCAGAAGTATTTAGAAAACAACTCCACACTCCTCTGATGGCTTCCCCCCTTCCCAACTCACTTTCACAAATCTCTCCACTAGGGGCAGCACGGTTGGTTACAGCTCATGTCTGTGTGTTGTACGACAGCTGTAAAGACAGAGCTTTTTGTCAATTTACTATACCACTGGGCTGACTCATTGGCCCGTGGAATTTGAAAAAAAAGTTAAAAAGTTATTTTCAGTTTAGTGTTTTGTTTTTTTTTTTTTTAACTTGAACTGTTGAATTGTCTGTGAAAGCCATTAATGAAAAGTCTGACAGCATGAAATAGAGGAGTAAAAAACCATGAACATTTGTATTGTCTAAACCTGAAAAACGTTTTCAACAGCATAGAAGTGACACAAGAACTCAAACCTTCATTTTGAAACAACCTTAGCAAAATATGTCCCCAATTCGATTTTGTAAACTACTGAAATCTCAGTCTGACTCTGGTAACGAAATCCTGTGTGTTGTATCTAAAGCTTATGACCCAATGTGCAATGGTAATATATCCCAAAGAGGATTTAAAACTTCAAGAAGGCAAAGTTTAGCCGTGTCCAGAAATGCAACCCTGAAATCGCCTAGCCTGTAACCACCTAAAGCACGGCAAAAAGATTGTTTGTGCACTTCATAGTCACAAATCATCAGGTAAGAAATGCAGCCAGGTCTTGGAAAAGGGACTAGAGCCCAGAGCTCCTTACATTTAGCTGAGGACCCCAGGCACCAGCTAAGAACTCATGATTCTTCCATATCTATATTTTTAAGAGATAACAAGTGAGGACATTCAGCCCCTCACTCAAAAAATCTCTGCATGTTTACTGTCTGAGTAGTTACAGCCTCAGCTCTCAACTAGATTTTTTTCTTCCTTTCCAAGACAGACCCTTCAATAAAATGTACTCTCTAGCCTGGATAGCACTGTCTGCTTCACTGATTTGACAAGCTGATTTGTATTTGCCTCTGTTTCAACAAATCAACTTCATTAAGTCAGCAGCAATGACCCCATTTTCCTGAACTCAGATCAACGCCAAGAGGTCAGAACAGCTCTAAGACCAGCAGTGCTCACGTTCAACAGATTTCATCCTAGGAATGAGATGATTTGTAACAGTCACATCACTCAGTTTTAGAAGAAATATAGGCCATTCCAGCTCCTTTTAAACCATTTCAGGGCAAAGACAGAGTGCTTTCCAGTAGAGGAAATCAAGTCAGTCAAAAAAACAAATAGCTATTTTCACTTTGGAGTATTTGGATGAAAAATTATGAGGAAATGTAAAACTCCACATTTGCTCCCTCCAGCAGCAACTGACTGGAGTCTACAGGGATTCCAACTTTTTGGCAGAGAAACAAGCTTTTCCTCCTCAAGAGCAGACCATTCTTAGAATCATTTATCCCCTGCCTTCACCCCCTACTTGTTTAAGGTCTGGCATTTCTCCACTCAGGAAGTGATTCTGTTCATTTCTGTAGCATCCCTCATGACAACAACAGGGCTGAGCACTGAAACTAAAGGTCACCAGGAAATCAAAAAGCAGGAGACGGCAGCGAGCTGGTGCTCATGAGAGTAGGAGCTTTGTGGCTACGGACAGATGGGCTCATTGCAGCTTTCTTGACCTCTGAGGATTTGGCTGAGATATCAGATCTGAATTTATTTTAGTGGAAGTACAAAGTCAAGTCAGGCGATACTACAATGGAGAAGGCCTTTTGGAAAAATAACATTACTCCATAGGAACTACTCACTCATATCTAAAGGAAATTGTATCTTAAAATCAGTATTTGCTGCAAAGTTAAAGAACAATAGAGAGTAGTATTTTTTTGCTATCTTTGTGCTGATCGTCCTTGGCAATTACTAGTTACCTAACATTTCTGACAAAAGCAGGGTCTGTCTTTAGTCAAGAATTTGATGGGCTGCACTGGGAATATTTGGAATTATGTGAACATTTCTGGTCACTCAAATTCAAGAAAGACCGAAACTGCTGCAGATATTAAAAAACCCAATGAGGGCAGTCATAAGAACAAGTCAGCCCAAAGGTTGCAAAGTCCAGCTGGAGTTTTTCACCCAATCAAAGCAGGAGAAGAGAAGGGATAAACCTGCTCTGAAAATCATGATTACAGAATCAGAAAACACACATCTAGGGGAAAGCACAGACAAGGAAGGGACACTTAAGACCCCATGCAGTATTGTGATGAGAACAAATGGGTATTAATAATCCACACCGATATGATTACACTGAAAATTGAAAGGTAAAACATATAAAGAAAAGCATTAAATCCTATGAGATCCTGTAGCTGAGAAATAGGATTTAAGATGTAGCTTGCTAAGCTTATGGAAAAGGCTGTGATGTGGTGCATTCAACAATAATGGGCTGGAAATGCTCACCTGGTAGAACACTCCCAGTTCTTTTTGCCAATGCTTCTTTTAAAAGAAAAGAAAACAGAAAGGCAGGGCTCATATAAGGTGTTTTGGGTTTTTTTTTCTTCAAGAATACAATAATCCACACAAGTTTCACTTTCCCTTGGGGATTTTCAAAAAACTTGTTAAGCTTTGTTTTTCCCCTATTACAATTAAAACATCTGCTGTGACTACACAGAGGAGAGAGGAAAAAGGAGCTAAGATTAAGCATTTTATCAAAAGGTTACAAGTTTCTGAAAAATCTCAGAGCTTGGCAGCCAATGGATGAGTTACAAGCCTGTGATAGATACTAAGTTCTGCAGGTTGAGCAAATGCCAAACATGACGGTTGATTTTCATTTTTTTTTTTTTAGGCTACAAAAGCTCTCCAAAGGCAGGAACAGTTTCCAATACCATTTTCTTCCCAAGGCATAGTACATATCCCTCTGGCAGAATAATGCCTGTGCCTTTTGTAATGAACTTTACCAGTTCTGACTACATTAGAGAAAGGATTAAAGGGGGCAAAAATCCCAAAATATATGGTGAGTGTGTCTTGACATGATCTTTTCTACAAAACGATACGGGAGATCTAAGTGCTCCTAGGTAATGACTGAATCCAAATATGACTGCTCAGGTCTTTATTATACCTTGAGGGCCTCACTGGGAAGGGATGGCAGTCTCAGAGTCTCCCTCAGGAGACTGAGCTGCAGCTCCCTTTCTGAGTTACCCTGCACAGAACAACACTGCCTGGATGAGATGGGGTAATAGAAAAGATGGATCCAAAACACGTGCAGAGCCCAAAAAAGAACAGAGGGAGAAACTGCTATAGGAAATCAGAAAGCTGAGAGGGTGTGTGAATAAGATGTACTTCTCTTTATCATGGCAAATCCACTGCCTCCTGTCTTCTTCCAGGTGACTTCCTGATATGAGCTTGCATTTCTGGAACAGGTGCCAGTAGCCTAAATGTTCATCTTCATATCTATTAATTCTAATATTTGACACAGTATCTTGCAAAGCACCTAAAACCAGCTCTAAATAATCAGGTAGTGTTGTCCCTGCACATGTGTAAGGGCTAGAATTCATCACCTTTTCAGCACAGCACCATTAGAGAATGCCTTTAAGCCTCTGCAAGGAAATCCAACTGGTGAACAGTTGTTGATCTATCATGCAGTTCTCTGGAGACACAGTGAGGTTCAATCTGCCTATTAGATTCACCACAAGACTTCCAGAGAGGTGGCTTAAGTTACATTTAATCTTTGTTCCAACATGAAAGTGGTGAGGTGAGAGATGCTTCCATCCCTTAAAAGGAACTGAATCATCTCATTCCAGGAAAAGAGGAGGTGCTACTACAGCATCATGAGACAACAACTCCTACTGAAGTCAACTGAAATTGCACCAGTGCAATGAAGCAGAAAATATCACAATTCTGTACTGTTTTTATTTGGCAGTAGAAAAAAACTCTAAAGCAGACTGTCCCCCTAACTATGCTTCCCCACAAACCTGATGCTCCAGGAGGACTGTTTTTGCGAACAGAATTTGGCACTAGCTGTTTCAGTATAAAGGTGTAAATTTACTACTCATAACCCTGTGTTATTTCTCCAACACTGATTTGCTCCTGGCTTCCAAAAGCTACCATAAAACAGAAACTACAGCTGTTTTGTGAAATCACAGAAAAGTGGCAGTCCTCCCAGCTGCAGAACTGTGAAAAGATGATGGCTGTTAGGTATATTCTTTCTGACTATATTTTTACAGGAGGAAATCAGTGTGTGTATGCACAATCCAAGGGCACTTCCTTTAAGATGTCAGTTGAAAGCAGCGCTTGTTGGAAAACACAGAAAAAATCCTCAGGAGAATAGAGCTTCTCCTCTAATCGAAGCTCTCCCTATCTCACAAAAGTAAGCCAGTTCCACAGACCTGATTGTTCTTGAGTGTATCTACAACTGTCCATGTGGAAATACTATGCTTCTCTTCTAGTAGACATCCCTCTCGCATGCCGTTCCATGACTAAGAGAACACAACCAAAACTCAGATGTCAGTCCTAGGAAGTCTTTCATTGAGTGTGATCTCTTAATACTCTGTTAATTTGTTTCTCAAGATTACAGGGATCTCACAGCTCTAACTACTTCTGCCTGACACACTCTGTGCTGCTTGTGTTTTAAGAGCTTCTAGAATGTGTTTCAAAAGCAGCTGAAGATGCTAGTGACATAGTATTGCTTGCCTCTTCCTTGGTCTGAGATAGCATCAATGACATTTTTAAGGATGTAATAAAAGGAGACGAAGGGTTTTTGAAATTTGGCTTAGTATTTTAACAACAGAACTAACACAATGCCAAACAAAATTCATGCAATGTACCTTATTAAAAAAAAAAAAGATGTGGAAAGTTTTGTCTCACCTACGATTTCAAGTGCTTCCTAGAATCAGGGTCCCAAACACATTAAGGTTCACATGCAGCTTGTCTTTCAAGAGGGCCAAGGATGCTGGTGAAAGCAGGAATTCTCTCTACATTGAGATAGTTTTTATGAGCTAATATGGCCTAAACAACAACTGTAATTTAAAAAACAGAGCACATATTTCTGCAGAGATGGAACGGATGCACAAGTGGGCAGGCAAAGCCTTTTTACCTTGAAACACATTTTGTTCTCATTTTAAGTGATCTTTCTAACAGTTTTCTTATTTGCTTTTCTCCCCCGGCACTTTTGAGCAAAGAGCAGGCTTTTAAAACCACTCTAGGTCCTAATGTTAATCAGCAAGAAAAACATCCATCGGCATGGGATAGGATGATGACCAGAAATGTTCAAATCTGAGCTTAGGGTCCCAAAACAGAGACTAAATTTAGTACTGATTTTGGCATATGACTGAGTAAAAGCTGAGACCACTGGTAGCTTCGCCACGGGCAAGAAATGACAATGTTGCACTGTAAGTCACTTCATGACATCTACCACCATTTGTGAGAATGTTTAATGACATGAGAAATGCTTGAAAAAGGAAGCACAAAGAATTCAGCAAAGGAAAAAGCGTTAATGATTTCAGTAGCCTTTAATATTTGATGCCATACAATTGAGTCCTTGCACACAGCAGGAGGTATTTGACATTTTCCTCTTCAGAGATTAGCACTTGCAGGTATTGATTTAACCTAGGATTTATACCATGACTGTCATTTTTACGAAGGGCACAATAAGAGAGATTAGCAAGAAATTGCCAGGCACACCATCCTTAATCAGCTGCAAACTGCCTTTGTGCTAAAACTGCAGGTTTGTCAGCAAAAGCAAAATTGGCATAACTAAGTGGGGTAGTAGGAAAAGAGCATTCAGCCCAACAGAATAAAAATAGCTCCCATGAAAGGGTGCCATAAGAGAGCTTTTTATTTTTAACCTGGAACAGATTTACAATTCATGTCACCTAGTTTTAAAAATTACCTGGTTTTGTTTAGAATTAAAGCTCCTTCTCAAAGACAAAACTATCTCCCTGCCTTTTACAGGACATGGGTTCCTCGTGAGCACATCAGAAGGCTGAGAGGCCAACTTCTCGTTACTCATGTCCCTCGCTGAATGCAGTCTCAAGTAATGGACTTCCCTTTTTCAACTCAGGAGTCTTCTGGAAGAAAATAGTTTTAAAAACCACAACGCATAAGGAAAAGAAACCCACTCAGCTCTGTGTGAATGAGGCCTGAAGATGAATATATCATTAAGAAGGATTTTTCTTTGGCACAAATAGGAGTAAAAGCTTTGCTCCTTTCAATTTTCAGTAAGAGTTCAGCACCTGCTTTGTTCTCAGTGCAATTTGCCCAAGTGCCTTTCAACATGCCTTATTCCTCTAATCCATTCTGAAAATCCCATTTTTGCCTGCTTGGCAGTTACGGAAACATATGGTACAGCCAGGTATTTTTCAATTAAAGGACACAAATTGCAAGGAAAAAGATGTTACATTTTCTGCCTCTCCTAGTTACCCAATTTCTAAATTACCAATTTCTAAATTAAAAGCAGGAAAATGGGTGCCTCTTTCACTGCTGAAGTTTCCTTGAAAACTGATTTCCTATTTAGCCTGCAACATGGGACGTAAATTATTCTATTCTAAAAGTTACGACATTTTTGCCTTTGAGTGAAATGGGTTAATACTTACAAGAGTTATGTCTTTATTGATAAGCTTTAAGTCTGCATAGTCCTTAATCAATGGTGCCCTAATATGAAAGAGCTGTTTTATTAGGATTAGGTTCAGCCAACAAGCTGAGCAGGTTTTGTTCACTTTCTGCCTGGATGTTTAGGTAAAGCACAATGCTGGTTGCTATGAGGTACAATTCATCTCCTGAACAGTAAAAACCTTTGGTCTCTTTTCTGTTGTGTCCACAACTAATGAAAAAATTTCACAACTGCCTCGTTAAGGGAGAAATATGTTGAAGCAGCTCTGTATCATTCATATTGCCTTTTGAGCTTGTGTTATCAATTGAAGGATGACTTGAAAGCCATAGAGACAAAGACGTGGGAGAGCTGTCAATGCTGTGTAGGGATCATCATGGCTTTAGATACATTATCTCAACTGGGCCTGCTGTTGCATTTCTGCAGAAAGTCTGAATGGACCCCGAAAGCCATTCCTGCATTTATGTGAGCAGCCAGCTTTGGATCTACATTTCCTCTCATCTTGTTTTAAAAGGTTATGGAGGCCTGGCTGTGGTAGGCTACTTCTGTCACAGGAGTTGAATATCAAGAGAAAAAAGGAAGGGCTGAGACAGAGACACTGAGCCTTAGTAGACTGCTTCAGAGGGAATTGGAGAGGTGTGGGGCAGTCACAGTTATCTGCCACCCCAAACAGCAATTTTGCACATGGGAGCAACAGTGACCACCTTGACTTCCCAGGCCTCTGGCCTTATAATAAGCAGAGGGAAGATTTTGTTCTTTATCTGCAGCCTACAGTTTGGGAAAACTGCTTTCCTCCTCTGTACCTGGCTAGTGGCAAGTTCTCAAAGGAACAATGTCAAAATGCAGCATATCTCTCCATGGCCCAGTGGGGCCAAATTATGATGGCTGAGAATCTGACCCAGATTATTTCTCTCGTTTTTCTGCTACTCAATCTGCAGTCAAAAAGTTTTGTTATCAGAGGTTTATCTTATGAAATAGTAATATTGTTCTGGCTTAGTGCCAAGGTTAGGCTAAGGGATGGCAAGACATTAATGCTACAGGTAATCAGTCACAGCTCTCTGCAACTATCCTGGCAATAATAAGTGTTCTCAGATATGCTCATTGTGGATGCATTAAAAACAGTAGCCAGCAAATATGAGTCCTACCTCTCTGTGTATACAATGCAATGATTCCATCAACCAGTCAGAAAATGGTTTTAATTCTTGCATAAACATCTATCTTTTAAGCAGGGATACACAACCAGCTCAGGGAGAAGTCAAAAATGTTTTTGACATTAAATCAAAACATAATTCAATGTAATCAACTAAAAAATGAGAAGTATTTCTGTGCCCAAAAAACCCAAAAATGTTTGGAAAGGGAAAAATTCTTCTTGATTTTAGTAGAGCTGTAGTTTTAGTTAGATCACATTTAAATTACTAGACTGGACTTTGAAAAGAGGATCATATATCAAGCCATCCAGACCATATAACCCTCTGTAAGTTTAATCTACAGAGGGTTCAAGGTTTCATTTTCTGCATTAAGATGTAGTTCAGCTGTAATTCTAATATTAAAGTCATTTCAATTCAGCTTTAGAAGAAAATTCGGGTGTTACCAAGCCTCTCCCTGCAGCATATTTAATATTTCCTTGATCTCTTCCTACTTCTAAATAGTTTATGGGATTCACTGTGTCTTAGTCCATAGGAAGTTTGCTCATAGTAGAAACTCACTAGGCCGTATGATGAGGAGAGATCAATATAAACATGAAAAATTGTTCATAGATGCACTTTCTCATAGATGTTTATCAAATAACCAGTATCTGGTATTTTTTTATACCCCAACTTAGATTTAAGTTTTGTTCGGTCACAGAAATCTAACTAAAATAATAGTTTGCAAAGAATTAACAACATCTGAGAGCTCCTTCAGCAACTGTCTTTCTCTTGAAGGGCAGTCTCCTTTCATAGGGTTGTTTTTGTCCATTTTGCTTTCCATGTAAACAACCTCACTTGACACCTTATTCATCATTCACTAATAGTGAAGAATGTGAAGGTGCTTGCACTCCCTATTTTATACTCTCTGATGGAAAGAGTAACAATAGACTGAAGGCAAGAGTTTTTCAAGGCCCAAATGCTACCAAAATCATTAGGTCTCAGTGATTTCCAGTAAGTTAGAAATTGTCCTTGCTTTTGCATTACCTGCTGACATAGCTGCCTGACACCTGTGATCAGCTACACCACATTTTTACTCCCTTGACAGCAGCACTGATTTAGAATTACAAATCAAACCCCTCAAGCCATGAAAGTAAGAGTCTAACTAGGGAGGGAAGAAGCTGAGCTCCAGATTTGGTTACAGCTAGCCAGAAGTATTAAAAAAAAAAGTTCCTCACAAAATAAAAATATCAATAAAGTTTGGTTTGGCATTATTGTGTTTGTCATCCCTCCCTATAAATACTAACATGCATTATTTCCAAAAGGAAATCATTCAATGGAGCCTATAGCCTATGAAACAGAAAGCAGAACTGGGCAGCGTATTGAACAGCTACAGGAAACCACCAAAAGGATCCCAGGAAGAACTGTTCCATGGGTCTCACACAGTTTCCACTCTCTAACAGGCAATTACTGTCACCAATGAACTGTCCCCAACCAGAAAACTTCAACAGGTTTTGATCCTTGGACTTGAGCTAAATCTTTTCCAGAATTGACAGTTCTTTCCTGAAACGAGAAGTAGAAAGAGCTAGTCTCAGAGCTAGTCTCTACTTGAGTTTCCTTTCTTACACACATTTCTCCCAAGAGTGGATGACTGTACTTCAGTGTTTACATTTCAGTTACCGGTCTCCAACATCAGCTCTGCAAGTTCGCTGCTGTTCCATGAAAACATTCTTGTTTTCCTGTTGACATGCACAACAGCTTTTAGTTAATAAGCCCCCAGACCAGAGAAGCCATCAATGAAATACTAATTTGTTGCGCTGCTTGAATTATAGTTCCTGGCTGGACAAACTAAAAGGTCCTCTGTCGCAGGAATGGGTTTGATAGACCTAATTGTATGTATTACTCTTTCCAAATCATCAAAACATTTGAGGTCTCTGCATAACTTCAAAATATCTGAATCAAGCATGGAAGGCTAACAAGAAAACCAAACCAAAAAGCTGAATGCTGTGTCACACTCCCCTGTATGATTAAAGAAAAATAGAGAATGAGCAGAAAAGCCATAGAGTTAGTGACATGGGTACTGGGCAGGAATGAGTATCTAGGGAGCTGCTGAAGCTGCTAGCATTCAGGAATCTTGTGCAGTTTCCTCACTGTGGAAGATCAAGTAATTAATGTATGGCCTGTGTGCTTCAGTCAGCCCAAGAAAGGAGAGAGGGGATGAGCAAAAAGTCAGTCAGACCTGAAATTTATGACAGCTGGGATATCTTGAGAGAGCTGATTCCAGCAACAGGTCTTGAGGCAGAACACAAGGCTGGGATTAAGGACAATGGGATTTTAGTCCTGCCTCTGTCCATGCAGAAAAAAAGACATTTTATATCTCCATTTCCTTTCCTATTCCTTTGTCTGCTCTATCCATTTCAAGCAAAATGTTTTGTGTGTTTCCAAATTAGAACCCTGGACCTGAGCAAGACTAGAAAGTGCAGCATGCTCTAAGCAAGCATTGTGTTATCAAGTAACATTTGTCTGTGAGGCCACTTCACACACTGGGTCAGAGATGTCATTCCTGCCATGCTTCACAACAACAGCTATTCCACAAGGTAGCATCCCTTCTGGCTGCATTGGCCAAAAAAGGGTCTCTTCAAACAAAATTGAGACCTTTTCGAAAGCAAAGGGCTGGACTGATCTCCAAGTAGATTTTCCAATTCGGAAGTTATTCCCCAAATAAGGCCTACGTAAGAACAAAAAACCAACCCTTCTGTAAACTAGGATTTTTCATTTCTTCTTCAATACAGGCAGAAATGACTCATTAAGATGAAGGAATGAAGAGAAGCAAAAGACTAGCTCCTCATCATGCTGCCTGGTGAAGCAGGCCCAACGCAGCCAGGCAGCAACCTGCAGTCCCTCAAATGAGTGCAAAACAGATTTAGAAACACTTCACCTCTCTTCTGAAGTTCCCCATGGGGAACTAGAGCTCAGCAAACCATTTTATTTAATAAAAACCTTTAAACAGGAAACAGCACACTGTCCAAGCACACACATCATGTAACATTGTCTCCTAGAACTAAAATCAATGTTTTTCTCAGTTTGCTTTATATAGCCACTGGAAATCTGGGATTTCTTTAAATCTAAGAAATTAAAGTTTTAATTTAAGACTTTTAAATCTTTATGAAAAGGCCTCTGTTATGCAGACGCCAGGTAAGATGCATATTAGGTTATTGCATGCATCTGTACCCATATCTATGTCTTTGCATCTAAAAATACACACCATTGGTACTTATTAGTTTGCTGAGAATGCCAATGCAAAGAGAAAGGGGCACGTCTTGGTTATGCACACCATCAAAGCAATTGCACTTTGTATACAGAAAAGCCACGGAATACTTGGTGGTGTGGAAAATAGGAGGAAGATTCAACTCTGTCCAGCTTCAGTTGTTTTGAAAGTATCTTTTGTTCAATGAGATAAAGCCCCCTCACCTTTTAGTGAGAGAAGGAATTAATTTTCCATGGAATTAGGGACCTGTGCAAAGATTAACTGGCAAGGGTAGTTTAGAGGATTCGTTTCATTTCCATCTCCTCCTCCATTCTTATGTTTTTATTCTTGAGCCCCTCCATGCCAACCCCATTCCCATGCTTGACACGCCCTATCAGCTTTTAATATATCTTCTCACGAAACATACCTCCTCTTTTAAACCTGGCTTATTTCCTGACATGACACAAAATGCTAAGTCAATATATTTTAGGTGAAATTCAGTGCCACATTATTGCCGTTATTTCTTCAGCTATTCATCAACCTAATAATAAAAATCTACTAAAGATACAGGCTGAAAAATATGCAAGTGTGTATTAAAACAATTTACCCAGATCATTAATAATCCTGCAAGATTAATTAACTCACTCACAGAATCAAAAACCATTCCCTTGCACTCAACTCTAAGCCTGGATATACCAGGAGAGCAAACCATATTAAATTTAAAGCTAACCTGATCTAGGCTTTGCTGTCCCTCTCTAAGGGCAAAGAATTCTCTGACATTTGGAAATGGCAACTAGTTACACACCATGCATTTTTCAGTAACATCCATTTCAAAGTGGTATCATTACATGAATGAGCACTGCTTGTGACAGGTCTAGTTTGGGGTTTTTTTTTTCCTTTGAAAACGACTGTATAGTATAAAGCTGTAAATAGCAAGTATTTATGAACCTGAGTATAAGTATGGTGCTGCTTTCACAGGAAAACTGTCATTATAAAACCAGCCAGCATAAGACCTCGTAGCACTTATCTTCAGAAGACAGTTGGTTTTATGGAGCAAATACCAGCAGCTGCATTATCAAATAACCTGAAAGCCTGTGCTGAATAAATAATAAAAAACAGATCTCTGTAAGATGCAGGAGATAGAAAGAAATCAGTCTACGGAGCTCATCTTCAGAACATCAACTAATATAACTGACCAATGAAAATTTAAACTGAAGATCTTATTTTAGCAGCACGTGTTTTATGAGACAATATAAATGCACCCAAAAGAACTAGAAGACTGATCTTACTTTGTAGTTTCTAGGGTCTGGTATTTAGCCCAAAATATTTTAAAAGACTACCCAAATTTCATGCATCAGATGTAGATTTATCTGCAAAGAGAAAAAGAAAATATATGACTGTGAATATACTGAAACTCAATAAAAACACAACACAATGTTCCCAACTGCATACATATTTAATAAGCTCACAGAAAACTCTTTTCAATGCATCCTTTACAAAAAGACATTTCAGTTCCTTGCCCTTGTATTCAGTTCTGTGAATACCATAAAAATTCAGTCTAAATTGCTGACCTTTGTAAAAGTTTTAGGATCTGCAAAGCAGAATATCTCAGAAGATGAATAACTGATTATCTTGAGATATCTGGAGATAATCAAGATACTTGCTTCTTCGTTCAGTGTGAACTCATCTATTCTGCCAATGGTTCATTTTAGCCCACTGGTAACTTGTTAGCCATCAATCCTGCTTAATTTCTTCTAGCTAAAAACAAACAAAATGCTGATTTGCAATTAAACAAATTCATCTAACAAAGTTTCCATGAAATGAAATGTATTTATCCCTTTGTCTACTAACTGAACCATTAGTGATGCTTTCTCCATAGACCACATAAGACTTGAGCTATTATTCTAAGCAAATTAATTCAGGACAAAAATAGAAACAGCCATTAAAAGATAATGCTACTGGATAATTCTTGCTTCCAGTTCTATCTACATATATAAGATCTTCATGATATTCTAATCAAGCCAAATTAAAATACTTTCCAAGTATAATTTTGTGCTATATTTTGTCTGCTTAAAAATTGGGAAGAGGGAAAAAACCAACCTGTGACTATGAACTAAAATAGTGATGATAACTGCTTTGGGAATCAAGCAGACTGTACTCTCACATTCCTTGTTTTTACAAATGAAATAAAACAGCAATCAGGTTTCAGTACATTTATCTGGAAGCTCCAAAGCAGAAATTACGAGGCATAAAACTGGCTTTGCAGAAGCCTCCTGTGCCCCAAACATAGCAGCACTGCATGTAGTTCAAGGTGTCAAAGTAGCAGAGAATGAACCTTCTTAAGTACAATAGCTGCCTAATAGGACTGTTTTGACAACAGCACCTAAGGGATTATAAATAATGATTACCTCCAGGAAGATTTTTCTTACATCTCTTCCCCTTAACCTCAAACGGACTATGAGACAGTGGTTTTCCAACCCTCGGTGACCTGAAACACTGCTCTGTACAAACAGGTTTTTCATTTGCCAGTTGAGGCAGCCTAGTACACAGTTACTCTTGTGTATTCAAGACACAGTCTCCTTTTCTTTCCTTTGTTGGCACAGTGAGGTGACTAAAACTCTGTGAAAGCATCCAGCATGGCAGTTTTCACATTGCTATACAAAGTCCCACACCTGCTCAAATGGAGTGGGTTCCTCAAAGCCACTTGTGGTTCATGCCAGGAAGACTTTTGCATGAAGGGTTCCTGAAAACAATCACACAATGGCTGTAGAGGAAAGGGCATAGCCTACTAATGGTCAGGCTTGTCCTAAGCTACAAAGGCAATCAAGAACATAATGAATTTCCACAGAACTTGAAGCCACAGTGCGAGAAGTCACAAGTGTCTTATTGCAAATTAGAGAAGAACTGAGAACCAGCAGAGATTCCCTTGATCCTCATGACCATAGCCAACTACTTGTACACGTTCTTTGTGGGGGAAATTTGCAAATTTGCTTCTTCAATGATGGTTATATCAAGAAAGACAGGAGGTAGAGCAGAGCAGCTGGTAGGGCAGTAAACCAGGGCTTTGAGCAAGCAGGAACACTTGATCCTCTCCTTCTAATTAGCAATAACACGAGAGTAACACAACAACGTATTGACTTCTTCCAGTCCTCTTTGTACCATCCCTAAAGTGGTTATGGCTACCATTCTGTCTCAGGATTTTCCAATTCTCTATTTTAAATGTCACAGCTGAGGCAAGAGCCAGCATCAGAAGAATGAATATGCAATCACCTGTAATAGAGTTAACACTAACAGGTATTCCCTGCCTGTTCTCTCATCAAAACCATTTCTCATCTCACCACATAGCCCTCAGGGATAACACGACCTAGAAAACTGACAGCTTCACAGCAAAATATTTTTGAATAAAATGCTCTGCCCAGATTCAACAAACTCTATCAACTAACCATGTAATAGTGCAGAGTTGGTAGGTGGTGAGCAACGTCCTATTTTTCAAGTACTTTAAGCACAGGCTATCATCCACAATTGAACTGACTACTCTTAAGGTGGTTTCAAGTTTACTCGCCTTCTTCAAAACGTGTGTTTATACTTGGCAATCCACCTGGAGAGTCAGAAAATTATGGGGAAGGAAATGACTCTCCATCAAAAATGGTGTCGGATGAAGTGTGGCAGGTTAAACAATACCACACTCTGTTGGTTAAGCAGGACAACAGACATCAGAAGCAACAGGAGCAAAACGGCTGAGGGCTTTGTCAATACCAAGTTGATGGCCAATCAAAACGTGTATGCTGATATACAGATGGCTCTGAGTCAGTCTGCCCTTTCCTCTCTTTTTCTCATAATTTCTCTGGTCCAGGCAGGGTTTGGTCTAATTTTTGTGACTGCTCCTTGGTCTCAATGTAATTCCCCAGAGCTATGCTGAGCTGGTGGTGTCTGAGGCTGTGTCATCTGCTGTTGGGAAGATGAGGATGTTTCCCCATGGTCACACTGATGACAATGTCACCAGTATGATTAAACAGGTGCAGACAGGGTAGTTTCCTGGCAAACTGTTTCTTCTCCCCTCATGAAAGCAAAGCACTTACTTCAGCCATTACCTTCAACAAAAAAAATTATTATTTGCCTCTCACCTAGTTTAGTTTTCAATTTTCTTGACATTTAAAAACAAAAGTACCTTTGGCCTTACTAACTCTCCCCCCACCATTAGTACCTGACACAGCTCTGCTGACTGGGCATATGACCCTTTGCTCTTTTGAAATTAAATGAAGGCTTGGAGGTTTTGTTACCAAGGCAACTCCTTTTGGTATTTGTACAATATTACATGCTTTGGAGGGAACCTGCAAAGCTTCCAAATCCCACAGGAAGGACATCTGCAGCTTGCTCTTTTAGGCTCATTTACGAAGGACCAGATCCAATCCAGGTTGAAACTCTAACAAAGTCCTGTAACAATGTGAGTGTATAAATCTGCCTAAAACAAGAGGAGCTCTGCTGTGTTAAAGTAACAGCAGCTTGCATATCTCTAGAAACTATGTGAAATCTTTGCTAAACACAATGCTTTCAAAGATACTCAGCAAAAAGGACAACATGAGCAGTATTTCCTCAGCCCGAGTGAGAGCACTACCTGCAGAAGCAGAATAGTTTTACAAGGGAGCAATAAAATTGAAGGATGTGGCTGTACCAGAGGTTCCAGTGGGAGAGAAGGTTTATTGGACACAATTCCACAGGGTAATCAACGTGTTAGTGAGAGCATCTTTGTTTTTTCCTGTATGGCAAATTACAAGTGAACATGAACACATTACACTGAGATGACTGAGAATGCCAGAGTGCTCAGGATTTAACAAAGGAAAACTGACTGCCAAAAAATCCCAAAACAAACCCCCCAAAAAACTAACTAAATAAAGCTCAGGGCATGACAAAGAGAATGAGCCTCTTCAGTGAGGGTCAGAAAGCAGCTATGTTAAACACTGCTGTAGGTAACAGAAGTCATGAAAATGAGAACAGTATGAGATCACTGTTTCTGATGTTTCTGTCATTGCATAGACAACAGAATTCATGAAGTCAGCAGGATTTTTCTATCACTATAAAAAGACAGCACTGTAGATTTGTTATTAAATCTCAATACTGTTATTTTTACTAGAATTGCCTAGCATTTCCTATTATAAGATGCTGGTTTCAATTGCTTACAACCTCATCAAACCATCAGAATTGCAAAGGCAGCTGTATTTTGGCATTTGAAAATTTACACTTTCAACTTAAGAGCCTTAATACCTGCATTTTTTTAAGATAAGGCTGGGCTTGGGTTTATCAGAGAACAGTGGCACAGAGTGTAAAAACCAAACTGAAGATGCAAGGGAAAAGAAATTTGTACTTAATTCAAGGTTTCATTCCCAGTTCTACAGCAAGACTTCTGTGCAGTTTGGGGGGGGTGGGTGGGGGGTTAAGACCAGGTTTGCAAGTATTCCCAAGGGGAAATGGGACAAAAATGATTCTT
The DNA here is from genome assembly GCA_025331215.1 of Actenoides lindsayi. Lineage (NCBI taxonomy): Eukaryota > Metazoa > Chordata > Aves > Coraciiformes > Alcedinidae > Actenoides > Actenoides lindsayi. The sequence goes on along the minus strand of WTSP01005779.1, from coordinate 4,109 downwards.
CTTTATCACCCTTTGTCTGCCTAAATCTGCAGTACTTTTGGCTTCTCCCTTTGTGAAAGTGTGAATCTCTACAGCTGACAAGAGTGAAACAGGCCGTAGTTTGGGAAATACCATGTCTGACATAGACATACTTCCACAGTGAACAGTGAGGTCCTGTTCAAGACAATGGAAGTGTCTGTTCCATGTTGAACAGCTTGTCCTGTCACAGAGCAAAAACTTTCTGTGATTAATACAGTCTTAACTAAGCTGCAACTGTCAAGAAGGTCATATGAACTTGCTGAAATCTGTTAGTGGAAGGTCACAAGCTACCAAAGCCAGTTTGAGTGCTAAAACTGGTTGTTTTTACATCCCCTACTTATGGTAGACATAAAATAGCACATCTTTGACAAGCAACAAAACAGTACAGACTTCCCAGAACACACTTGCCTTGCTGCTGTATTTTCTCTGTAGCAAGACACACTGTCCTACTTCTTGGAACCGAGTTGCATGACTTTCTAAAATTATCATCAGCAGGACTGTTTCCAAACATACAGCTCTACTCCACGCAGCAAAGTACTTCAATTGGACTGAAACCTGCCCATCGCTCTTGAAATAATCCATTTGATGAGGATGATGCTCTGAATAAATACTTGCTTAGTAAATACAATTCCTTGATTGAAAAATAGCAGTAAGAAAATAAATATTGTAAATATCTGTAGGGACTAACTGTATTGAGACCTCAATTCAGTTGAGTATGTAAACATATCTTTACAGAAAAGAACATATTAATCCTTACTAGAGGTTTGTGACTTCAAGCACATTTAGAAACAACAGAACTGAGTCATCCCAAGTTATTGTGAAGCTTTTTGTTGGGGTTTTTTTTTTTTTAATTAGTATCATACTTCTGCTATTCCTATAGAGTCATTTGGGGTTTAGGTAAAAAAAGATATTTGTAATTATAAAGTAAATTGTTAAGCAAAATTAAATTGAATTGAGCCTATCTGTCCTCTGCTGCTGTTCCTTCAGTGATGCATTCTTTTAGTTTTCATTTTGGCTCATCCCTTTAAAGGAACAAAGCCAGCACCTCTTGCCACCAAGGAAAAATATTCAGTAAAGGCAGCAGCTTCCAGCCTAACTAAATCCTGATATAAGTTCACCCCAGCAGTACATAAAGACCATCATCACCGCTCCTGGTGGACTGTTAATTAGGTTCTTTGTCTTATTATACACTGTTACAGTAGCAACTGTAATCAAATGTCCATGTACAAAGAATACATCAATGACCCACTGCACGCAGTTCTTTCCTGCGACATGATCTTGTTTTTCACCATCAGCCACCATTCCCTAGAGATAAACACAAAGAGTCTGTACCATCTATCAGACAGCATCTGAAGGAGAGATCTGGCTTATTTTCTCCCCCCCCCCTTTTTTTTTTTAAATATATTTAAACCAGAGCAGATGTTTCAGAGGAAGGAAAGCAAAACTGGCAGAGGAAAAGATGCTGAAAAATTTAACAGTGATGCTTGCATAATGGGTGACATGACTCGTTAGAAATCTTTAATTGCTTTTAACATCTGGTGCAAGTATTTTCAGATAAACAACGAACCTCCTAAAGATTTCCCTCGTGAAGTCCACAACAGAGCGTATGGTGGTGCAGGTAGTTAAGGTCTGGCGACCGGAAGATATCGCGCTGTACGGAATGATAGAGCCCCTCTCTGAGTAGCCAATAACATGTAGCCTAAGACGTAAGCAGACGGAAATGATGTTGTAAACCTAGGCTATATAATGCGGTGTCAAGTACTAATAAATGCCATTTGCCATCCACCACACTGGTGTCTGTGTGCTGATGGCCCGAGCATTGTGTCGTCCCTGAACCAGGTCACCAAGCCTCCAGAGAGGCAACAGGTCAGACTGGAAAGAATCCAGGAAGGGCCTGAAGAACAGGGACTGTTCAGCCCAGAGAAGAGCAGTCTCAGGGCAGTCTTATAAATGTATATAAATATTTGAAAAGTGTGTGTACAGAAGGCAGAGGCAGACTCTTCTCTGTGATATCCAGTGACAGAACCAGAGGCAAAGGGCACAAACTGGAACACAAGAGGTACTGTCTGAACATCACTCTTTTACTGTGAGGGTGACTGATCACTGGCACAGGTTACCCAGATAGTCTGTAGAGTCTCCATCATTGATGATATTTCAAAAGCTGTCTGAACCTGTTACTGGGCAACCTGCTCTGGTGTCCCTGCTTTGCCCCTTGGTAGGACAAAAATGGTCTCCAGGGGTCAGCCTCAGCCATTCTCTAGTTCTGGAAGTTTCCTGGTTAAGGGAATGTTTTTTGCTATGACACCTACTATTTAGGCCTGGCTTCAGAATTACAGTTTATAAGCCTAGGCTAAAACCCCAACCTACTTTCAGGAAAACTGGGGAAAATTAGGTTCTTTGATCTGAAACTCAATACCATGTGTTTCAGGAGAGTAGTACATCCTTATGCTTATTGGACTACTTGAATGAGAGCTATTTGCCATAATCTCAGTTGAGGCTGAACATCATGTAAACAGGAATGTAAAACTTAGGGGATAGGAAATTAAACAGACCATACATTTTCTCTGAGTTTCATGGACACACAGCAGTATTAGAATCTCCTCCTTTCCCCTACTGCTAAACATTTTGCCTAAAGCATATTGAAGATATCCTGCATAAACCAGTATGAGAGACAGTGGTTGGAATTGCATGCAGTTCCCTCCCAGGGAAGTGTCCTATGTGACAGGATCGTGTTATTTCTTCTTGACTTGACCTTCTGCACTTCAAACCCTATATTTCTCTCTTTAAAATGAGACCAGTATGCCCAAATTAATGGAGGCATGAGCTGGAATATGTGGATCTAATTTCAAATCAAGGCTGAACAATGAGAAATGAGGGTTTGAATCCTTCCCTGTCTGCAACAGGAGTTTTACCTGCAATGAATGATGAACAACTTACCACAAATGACCAAATATTTGAAAGATTACTGTGCTTCATTCTCCGTGCATTGTTACTGTAATACATTATACTTGCTTATAACATCCTTCCCAGAAAAAGCCCAAGAAAGCACTTCTGTGGGAATCCTGAAGAGCAGACAACTGCTGAGATACTCAGCTCTGCTAATAGGATGGCAATTTCACATGCATAGCTGTGGGACTTCAGCCTTTCATAAGTTTTCTAGGGAAAGTGGAGATTCTTATAATTTTTAGGTAAGTCTTTCTATAAGATCATCTGATCTTTAGGCAAGATCTTATCTGGAGTGCCCGACATCCTAACAACTCCTATAATTTCATTATACACACCTAACTCTGAAAAGCACAGCATGTAGCTATAGCACCCTGGTCTGAAGACAGCACAAAGTTAACAGTATAGGATTTCCCTATTTGCTATTCAGAAACACATTTTATTTTTCACCTGTATGGTCTTGCACTGGAACAAATCATTCATAAAGGATGTGTAGTTTCCATACTAGGAGGTTTTCAATACCTGACTAGCTAAAGCACTGAGCAACATCTTCTGATCTCAGACCTGTCCCTGATTTGAGCAGGCAGTTTATCTAGAGATCTTCTGAAGTCTCTTCCAGCCTCATTTTTCCTATGGTTCTATGTAAGGTTGCCTGCTTTATCTAAATTTTGCAGCAAGTTTTGCTGGTGCTTGTGCAAAGGTTGTAAGAAGAGGATAAGATGCGAATTTTTCAATGTTGAACCCATCACCAGGGCATCTAAGTATTCTGACAGAAAATGTCTGCTAACATGTTTTTTTGACCAGCTGGACAGAATAAGCTCAAGACACAAATTGCAATGGGTATTTTGTCTGTACAAGCATAGACAATGTACCCTGGGCATTCACTAGCTGCTTCAACTTATCATTTGCATTTGAGTTATACAAATGATCATCTGCCTGCATCTGATCACTCTGCCCTGGTGAGGCTGCATCTTGAATATTGTGTCCAGTTCTGGGCCTCTCAGTTCAAGAAGGACAGGGAACTGCTTGAAAGAGTCCAGTGCAGAGTCACAAAGATGGTTAAGGGAGTGGAGCATCTCCCTTATGATGAAAGGCTGAGGGAGCTGGGTCTCTTTAGCTTGGAGGAGACTGAGGGGTGACCTCATTAA